>CAMXCT020000080.1:342663-565163 GCA_947184155.2 Cladocopium goreaui | reverse complement strand
CCCACATGGACCACGACTACTGCCTGAGCCTTGCAAGCAAATCAGGCTTTTGGCTCTCTCTTGTACATTTTCAATCAAATTAATCTAAATGATAAATTCTGGTCTTGTCCCATTATCTTTCGGTTGGCCATATCACCATAAAGTGGCCCATGATATTCCATTAATTATGGCCCTGTGGCCCTGCTATGGCGATAGTTTATCCCCTGCATCCATCTGCATCCTCTGCGCTACACATCATCCCTTTCACCACCGCCTTTGGAAGGTCCTCAGTCTCATTGCTCGGCGCCGGAAGCGCCTTCAACCTGTGGCGACAGGCGGGATCTACCACGGGTTGCGGGTTGCGGCTTGCAGTTGAGCCAGAGGCATGACTAGTAAATGACCGGTAAATGATGGTAAATGCAGAGTTAATGATAGTTAATGCATCTAATTCATTCCACTTATCCGACTTATCCCATCAAGGCTTAATGACTTAATGGCTGATGATTACAACCGCGGAACACACATATAATTCAACATGATGAAGATGTTGCAAATTGATGCCTGGCTCTGGCCGGAGCAGACTCACTACTCTTGCAGTTGGGGTTTGCGCTGATCTGCAACCTGAGCCCTCCTCAAGTGCTCACACCCTCATGGTTCAGCAAAGAGACGGTTCCGGAACCGGCGCTTGAGCATCTTCTTCCACATAGGTCCACTTAATCCCAAGTCTGGCTGCTGCAGACATGGTCCTCACCCAAGCAGGCGTCAGATTTTTTGAATGTACAATTCTCATCGAATTCTCCGGGATATATGGTGCCTTCCAAGTGCTGCAACACTGACGCGCTCCTGTGAAGAGCCCCTCGGGTATTGCTGAAACTGGTGCCACCCCCATGGTGACCTCAGCCAGAACATCGCAGCGCGCCAGGCTACGAAATGCTAAGAAGAATTGTCTAGGCCTAGGCAAGCCACAGTGCTCCAAACCTGTCGGGGTCCTGGCATCAAAGCAAACATGCTGGCCATGTACGTACAAATACTTCCAATATACTCCCAATCTTCCACTTTACATCGGCTACTGATACTGCCTCTCTCTCTCTCTCTCCCTTCACTCGCAAACATGTATAAACACACATTAAACTAAACAGTTGCTTTTTCATGCTTTTTCCTTTTCTCGAAGCTGCACACATACCAAGAACTAATATTAGCATCCGTGTCCTCTGCATCTATTTTTCTCTCAACATCAAATGGCTTAGCACTATGAATCAAAGCCATTTTTTTGGATCCTTCAGGCCAACAACAAACGAGTCACAGGATTCTCCTTGGAAGCTTCCGGTCCACCGTTTTTAGCCGCCATCCCTTCACAGAGCCTTAGGGCGGCCGCCAACATGATACCAGAAATAGAGCAAATAACATCTGATAACAACGATAATCACATGATATAAATATCATGATAATCTTAGTAGTACCAAGTAGTAATCATATGGCGATTATTCATGATGGTACACAAAGAACAAAACATAGGGGCACTGACCCTATTTAGTGGTCGCTACTCTGCTGAGTGAATGGCTTGAAAACTGCCTGGATTCGGGCAGCAACGCCTCATCAATAAAAAGGACCGGAATGGTTTTTGGCATGGCGCTGAGCCAAAGAAGCTGCAGCCTGTAACTCGCTGTCTCTTTGCTGCGTAGGATCAATGGCCATGTCATCATGACTTCATTTGATTTTGATACGGGTATGCAACGTACACCAAGCAACGGGATACAACGGGGCCACCCAAACCCAAACCCATCCATTTTGCTACATAAAGGCGGCTACAGTCGGTTGAGCACACAAAATGAGGCTTACATTTATCATATTTATCATCATTCATGAATAGAGTTTGGCAATGTTGGTCATTTTTGGATGTGTTTCAGCAGTTCTTTTGTATCACCCGATTCGTACTACGCATCATGGATGCAAGACGACATGCGTCATGGAGCTCTTGGTCTTCCACCCTTTTTGGCCGCACATAGGGAGATCAGGTCTCACCAAGCGGATAGCTAGGGTGTGAAACACAGTCACAGTGACTTTGGCATGCAATTTTTGGATTGCGCACGTCTCCACACAGTTCATAAGTAGTTGAATGCTGATTTCTCAATCATCAGCCCACCACTCGCATAGTTCATACATGTTCATACTTTGATTGGATCATCTGGGTGTTGAGTGATCTTTCCAGTCTCCGTGGCACATCTCGATGAGTTGAACAGTGGCATTAGCATGCATCGCAATAAAGATCTCTCGAAGCCTGGAGCAACTCAGCCTTGGAAGCGTGGGAAATCTGCAAAATTCCTGGCGCCCTGCGTGCAGCGTTTCATTTTCCAGTTGATTCCCTGGAATGAACATGTACGGTACGAACATGGTTGCGCAACGAAATCTCTCGGTGAGTGATGGTGATGCCTCAACCACTACCCATCACTACCCATCACTATTCTCGAGAATCTGTCAATCTTGGTTTCGAGCAGATTCTCGATTCCGTCGTGTCTGCACCACCTGGACTGCTGCCATCTTCAGGAAATGGCAGCCCGAAAGCAGGCCAACCGCATCATCCATCCTTCAGCATCTATACAACCCGAAAGTGTTTGTGTGAATCTGGGTGAACTATGGTGAACTATCCTATCCTACCCTATCTTAGCCTATCTTTCTGCTTTTTTTTGGGTGAATCCTCTCACATGTGGTGGCATTGGGATGTTGACTGGACACGGCTTCCCGCTTCATCGCTGGGCTCAGGGCCCGCTCGTAGCTGAGCATGGCATCCTTGGTTCCCAGCAGTTCCACTTTCCCATATGACTTTTGAATGCGTCCTCTGCTCGAAAATCTCAATAGAAAATCTCAAAGACCACATTCAAATTCATATGGACTACATGTAGACTCAGGTGGGGTCATGTAGGCCTAAATGGCATAGCCATGCATAGCCCTTTCAAGATCCTGAAGGACGAGACCTGTCCGCAACCCGTGACGCGGCCCGATAGATGCCGAGTGGCATCGCTGGCAACATCCAGAGCTTCGGCCTGAAGCATTGGGAAATCTCCGAAATTAATGGATCTATCAATATCAATTATAGCATCTATAGATATCAATAAAAGATTAAAGTAAGCATCTATAAATGGATATATAAATGGGGAGTATGCTGGGGAAAAAGCTGGAAAACTCGGACCCAGCCATGTCTTGATTACCAGAGCATAAATCCCCATTTGTCCTGCTGAGGGACAAATGAAGGTTGTATCAGTTGTATCTATCTGATATCCGCGATGATATTTGAATCTCTATCAAGGATGTAGGATTTGGAACATGGATCTATCACCTAGTCTTGTATTGATGGCCATTAAGTCAGCAATAAATTTCATGCCCTTCATGGCCTTCATTGCCTTCATGGCCTCTGGTCAAAGACACCACATCAATATGGTTCTCATTGGCCAAGGCAACGATATGCAGAAACTGCTCACTGCCTATTTAAGCAGCGCTTCCAAAGACACCTTGTGGTGCTATGTCATCAATGTGCTAATGTACTGTGACTAAGGTGACATGCTAATTACATGTAGGTTCCATTTCATTATGTGAAGCTGTGCAGGAGTTTTAGAGCGGTCTAACTTTTGTGCATAGGGCCTCAGGCTTTAAAATGCACAAAAACAATGAAAACTGGTTCTGCAATAAAATGCCTTGCCAGCAAATTCATGCCCGATTTTGCATCCAACTTCATCCAATTTCGAAGACCCTCAGAAACGCCTCTTTAAAAAGGGGTCAGGAAATTCTTTTTAGATAGGGATATTTTAGAGTGAAGGTGCCCAAAAATTAAGTGTTTTCTTTTTTTATAGCATTTTATAGCAACAAAATACGGTGGCATTCTTTCGTGGCAATTCCTTAAAATTCCTTAAAAATCCTTTAAATTCCGTAAAATTCCAAAAAACTCCTTAAAAATCATTAAATATCCTTTAAAAATTAAAAACATTAAAGATCCTTAAAAATCCTCCAAATTCCTTCAAATTCCGTCAAATTCCTTTAAATTCCTTAAATTCCCCTAAGATTCCTTAAAATTCCTTAAAACTCTCTAAATTCCTTAAATTTCCTTATAGTTCCTTTAAAATTCCTTAATATTCCTTATAATTCTTTTAAAATTCCTCAATATTCCTTAAAATTCCTTAGAATTCCTTAAAATTCGCTGATCTAAAATGACACGACCAATAAAATCGATATAAAAAGATCCTGGAAAAGCATTGGTTCCATTCTGCAATAAAATGCTCCAAACAGACTTTTGTTTGCAATAAAATGAGAATGGAATTTTAACATGTTAAAACTCATCAGGATTTACCTTGCCAATAAAATGCTCAGACCAACCCCCCAACAATAAAATGACTAGCCTGACATCAATTTTAAAATTCCAATACATTAAACAAACCGTTTAAACTATGCACAGGTTCACCAGTTCTAGAGTGGAAATTGCCACGGGGATCTAATTACTGTATGTTTAATGATGCTACAAATGACATTCAATGGCTATGTTGAGCTCCAACACCAAGTCATGCAACATGGTAAGCCCTGAAACCCTGGAAAGCAGTGGACAACTGCACATGCATGCCTTCCGGAAAGCAGCATTGGCAGCTGCCTCACAATGCTATGTGCAAGGTGTGTCCTCCCCCGGGCACGATTCATCCTTTGGAAAGTCCCTGAAATGAAAGCAAATACATCTGGCATCATCTGGCAAAAGCAAATGCAAACGTAAAACTGGAAAGGTCACTGATTGACATGGAATGAATTGGGGCAAACAGGGCAAAGCAAATGATGCACAACACTGCCAAAATACAACCATTCTACAGAACATCCCAATTTGAACCTGGAAGTGTATCAAAATGTATCACACATCATAATCGAGTCGTCTCAAGAAATCAACATTGGATCTGTTGAAAAATTACTGGCCTGAGGGTTTACATTCCACCCAAAGTAGCAGTAAAGTGGAATCTGATTGCAGAATTTGCTGCTTCGGACCCTTATGGAGACCTTGCCTTGGCTTCTGCAACGGCAGCTTCAGTGTCCTCTTCCTCCTGGGTGCTGGATATCGTCCGCAGGCCCTGCTTCACAAGTATATCAAGTATGCTGTGTTTACTTCAGATGAAAAACAAACTTGACAAGCTGGGATTCAAATGGATTCAACATATTTAAATCAGTTGGTGACACCTGTGGGCTTGGTAAAGGGCAGCATGTTTCTGGCCATCTGGCTGACCATGGCTGACCAGCCTCTTCTTGGAGTTGAGCATACTGTGCCTTGTAGCATCAATGGTGCACTCAGCGTGCACAGTTTTTGCGAGATCTGACATCTGGGCCTCAATGCTGTCCCTCCTGTTGGGTTTCGCATGGACGTTCGTTTTCCCACATGAAAGATGTGGCTTTCGAAAATCAACCGGTTTTCCATTCATCTACTAGTACAACCGGTTTTGGACAAACCTCAGAGAAACCTCGGATTTTGTTCAAATCATTTGCCTCCGAAACAACGCGCGGACAATCTGTATCCATGGCTTTTAATGCGGCCCCGCTGAGATGCCCCAGCCATCAACTGCTCCACCAGGCTATGTGAGCTGTCAGGTAGAAAGCCAGCATGTTCGCCCTGCAGCGAACACGATGCCAAGGCCATGAAAAACGGCACTCAGTTCAACTCAGTTCAGCAAATTTCACGAAAAACTCTGCTGATGACATTGTGTGCCCACTTCCAGTCTCCACTAGCGATATAAGATATCGGCGATATCCCGGCGATACGTCTCAACAATAGTGTCACTACCCAACACTTGACAGCACAGTGCATCCCTCAATTCGCCCAATGGGCTGAGTCAGTTATCAATGCCGTTGCTAAAACTTGCTAACTGCTGTTGTGCGCAAAAACTCTTGCACTCCTACATGCTCCACGTTGCACTGTGTGCACGGTGGACTTGAAGAAAAAGTCAACAATCAAAACAGATCAAACATGGAAAGATCTGATGGATTTTCCTATCAATCACTGGTTTCCCGATTACTCTCTTGCTAAAATGACCGCAATTTCTGAGGCCCCGACAATGAGCTTGGGCTTCGGCCGTACCGGCCTCTCTTCAAGAGGTCCTGGCCGCTTTGGGTTTTCCACGCGGCCCCACTTTTCCTTGCAATCTGTGCAGCACCAAATAAGGCTTTAGAAGGTGCTTCCAAGCTAGTTGGGGCTGTGAAAGTCTACTGCTGCATGATAGCAATGACTCAATGACAAACAAAAAGGATAAGGAAAAGAACGTCCCCTGCACACATTCTCTACATCAACATTTTTGGGAAGCATGATTCGAGATGGCCACATGTCAAACGCATCGGCTACCATCGGCTCCTTCTTGAGTCACCTCCTCCAGGTCCTGCTCCAAATTCATGTCCTACAGGGCCACAGGACGGCACCGGGTCATAGATTCAGAGAATTCGTTTCAACATGTTTCGACATGTTTCAACTCCATTTGGCACACCGAAGTGCCATGGCACTTCCCTGGTTCCAAAGAGCCATGGGTTGGACCCAGCTTTATGGTTGGGCTGCGACAACCATAGCAGGCTGCCTGATCCAACTCATCCAACTCATCCCCTTCGCCAGCAGCACGCTTTCGAAGACTGTCCTGGCGAACGTTGAGAATCGGTTCAACATAATGACATATAATGATACTATAATGATAATATATGGTAATATAATGACAATATTATGATATATCTATTATATCATGATTATTAACATATAATGATAATATATGATAATATAATGACATAATCTATCATAATCCAACATCATCAAACACAGCATGGTTTCTTCTCATGAAGCTGTACGTGACATGTCACCTCTGTCAGAAATTTCCTTCAACATCTTCAACCTTGCAAAAAACACCAGCACATACTAGCACCAATTTTTGCGCAGGTCAGGCAGCCCCCAATAGCTGGTCTTTTGATCTTTCTAATCTCTAGCGCAGCCATGGCTCTTGGTTGCTGGCCCTGACTTACAGAAACATTACCACAGTGTTTTTGGGGGAACAGGACCCAAAGTCGGTGGGTTCCAAGTTCATCGACTAGATTGTGACCATTATTTTGGCCCATTGGGCATGAATCAGTGATGAACATTGGTGGTGTGTCAGTGCTAGCCACCAGGGCACAAGGCTTGCGCCTGGGGCAGCTGACTAAAACCGTCTCCGAGTCGTGATTCACGACACAGCAGAACCACAGGCTGTGGACCGATGGTCGGACAGGACTCGCATGTGCAAAATGGAATCGCAGTGAAACACCGATCAAAAGGCCCTGTGAAAGACTTGCCAGCACTAAAGATACCAAAAGATTGTCAGAACAACATTGCCAAGGCTCTGTTACACCGGGTTTGAACAAATAATCCTTTCCCCCTAATACTAACACTCCCCCCTTATAAAAAAAAACACCTCAGGTAGTTTTTAGTATTAGGGTATTTATTATTAGGGAACCCTATTAATAAAATTAAACCCTTAATAATAAAAACTAGTTTTTCCGATCTCAAAATCAATTTAATTTCCTTATATAACGCAATTAAAATATTGCTAAAAATTGGATTTCGAAGCGGACCCTATTAATAAAATTAAACCCTTAATAATAAAAACTAGTTTGTTCGATTTCAACATCAATTAATTTTCCTTATATAACGCAATTAAAATATTGCCAAAAATTGGATTTCGAAGCGGACCCTATTAATAAAATTAAACCCTTAATAATAAAAACATTTTTTTCCGATTTCAACATCAATTAAATTTTCTTATATTAATAAAATTTAACCCTTAATAATAAAAACGATTTTTTTCCGATTTCAAAATCAATTAAAATTTCTTATATAACGCCTTATAACGCAATTAACATATTGCCAAAAAGTGGTTTTCGAAGTGGGCCCTAATAAGAAATTAAAAGCCCTAATATATTAAACTAAAAAAAATCGGACGGACCCTAATATTAAACACCCCGGGGCCCCGGGGTGAACTAGTTTTTAGTATTTAGGGGGCAAAACCCACAAATGGTAGCTCTATTTTTAAATTGTTTTCTAAAAGGGATCAATTAAAAGTCAAATTGGCCAATCTGAAATTTTCGGAAATTGGAGATGGACGTTTAGTAATAGGGGGAAGGGATTGTTCTTCCTCATTTGGCTCACGGATGAAAAATGTGCAGCAAATCTCATGGTCTTATCCAAATGCTTTCTCGACCTCCTTTTGAGGTCCACATGGTGAAGGCTCACCGGCAGAAAACTCAGAAAACCATCAGAATCTGAAGAGGTTGCCTTTACAAGGGCTATTGACGGTAGTGAGAAATCACGACAAGCCATAACGATCACATTCGGACGATTTCATGCATACAAATTATGCTACAAAATCACTATTTACTGAAAGTCCCGGTAGCTCTTTGCAATGATTGCTGAATGGCACAAAGTTCACACGCGCAAGTTTGATTTGCTCAGTTATCTGCCAACTGGTAATAGAAATAAAACAACACTAAACTAACACCTAGGGTTGCAATCGGTGCTTCAGTAGACTCAAGGAGCTGCCCATTGATTTGCAGCGGAGCGACCGAAAGGAAACCCGAAAGATTGCCGATGTCTTCGCCCCTGGATGTGGCAAATGAAATGTCGTGGCATCTATCTACTCGTTGTTGTACCACGCAACGGTGTTTCGGGCTCTAGTGACTTCTCAATTGCTGGAATCATGGCACCACACTAGACCAATCCTACCTGCAACGAATGGCAGAACAAACGTCAGAACAAACTGCCCAACTGGCATGGCCAGTAGCCGCAGTCCACATCGTGAAAGAATCATGATCATTGAACATGAAAGCACCGGATATACTACCGGATATATTATATGTGCAGTTATATTCCACACAAACATACACAATATGTACATATATATATACATGTTATATCCGATCATCATAAATATTGTATGATATTGTGTGAGTTGATGGTATGGCCCAATGAGCTAATTCTTATCTTATGATCAATCCATGTTTCCCAGGCACCAGGAACTTGTCACTCCCCTGCCTCCGCAGGGTCGGAGATCAGACCTGCTTTCACAGCAGCTGCTGGGGTAAAGAGTTCCATCTCAGGCTGCTCCTTCCCAACCTGCGCTGGGAGCCGCTCACTGATCTCGCGACGCGTCAAATGTAAAACGCTATTAAACAACACCTTCAATGTCATCAAAAGAGCCCTAAAATCAAGGGAAACTCTAATCTTATCACAATTATATAGACTTGAAGGTTGTTTTGGCAGAGTTCCCATCTTTCAGGCTGCAATGCTTTCTGATCTTTCCCGAGAACACACATATATATATATAATTATATATATAGTTATATATATATATATGCACGTATATATATATATATATATATGTATGCACATACATGTATGTATATATGTATATATATATATATATATTATAAAAGCTTTGGGGATGAGCCTAAAATTTGCCCAGGCCCATGATCAATATCTGGAAATGCTACCCACTGTCAAGACCTCTTGTGAAGGTCGTAGTTTGGGCAGTGCTGACATCAAGCGGTCACAACAGGAAATACCTAGTCACGCCTGTGTGTAAATACAGCTGCAACTATCAAAGAAAAAATATCCAGGAAAAAACAAGGGATATTTATTTTTGCTTAAAGTCCTGATAAATCTGTTGTAAAAAACGGTCCCTTTTGGGGTAAAGGTACGCATTTTTGGTGGCAATACAGGAAAAGCAGGAAATCAAACAGTTCCACTGGGCACTGGGCAGAAGTCAAGGAAATTTAAAATTGGATAAACTTGGATAAATTTGCTTAAAATAGATTAAATCCCTTTTATTTTCTGATAATGTTTGAAGGATTTGAAGCTTCAGGTGGTCAAATTAATCCAGATTTGTTGGAATTTAGTTGCCCTCTATATTTTCCTGTAGGTTTTGTCCTTGAAACTACTGTAGCATACTGTAGATGTGTAAGCACTGAATCTTTCCCCCTGATGACCCTCGAACGAACAAATGCTAGGGCAGAAGGGGTTGCTACCCATTTGATGTGACAAACCCAATGAGAAACCCCACCCAGTAATATACCCATTAATATTGCCTGTTAGACATCTACCTGGGGTTAATCGTGGTTTATTCAGTTTACGATCCATTTTTTCGACCTGCCACACTGCTAACTTCAAGGATCTTCGCCTCCCAGTGCCACCGAGCATCTTTTCGTTGCTTTCCAACGATGGCCGGTGTGGCACCGTTTCGGATCAGCTCTGCATAAACACGATCAGCCTCTGAGGGCCCATGGCCTTGGAGCTCATTGATAATTGAGATAATAGATATAACAATAAAGATACATAACAAATAATGGAGATATCTAACAAATATATAATAGAAAAAAATAATCTATAATCCCTTCCTCCTAATACTAAACGTCCCCCTAATACTAAAAACGGGCATCCATCTCCAATTTCCGAAAATTTCAGTTTGGCCAATTTGACTTTTAATTGATCCCCTTTAAAAAACAATTTAAAAATCAACCTACCATTTGTGGGTTCTCCCCCCCAATACTAAAAACTAGTTCACCCCGGGGTGTTTAGTATTAGGGGGGCCTAGTCCCAATCCCTTACTCCAAGCTGCCTGGCTACTCTAGCAATTAGGGGTAAGCTTCGAACTGCCATTTTTGGCAATATTTTAATTGCGTTATATAAGGAAATTTAATTGATTTTGAGATCGGAAAAAATAGTTTTTAGTATTAAGGGTTTTAATTTAGTATTAGGGGTAAGCTTCGAACTGCCATTTTTGGCAATATTTTAATTGCGTTATATAAGGAAATTTAATTGATTTTGAGATCGGAAAAAATAGTTTTTAGTATTAAGGGTTTTAATTTAGTATTAGGGGTAAGCTTCGAACTGCCATTTTTGGCAATATTTTAATTGCGTTATATAAGGAAATTTAATTGATTTTGAGATCGGAAAAAATAGTTTTTAGTATTAAGGGTTTTAATTTAGTATTAGGGGTAAGCTTCGAACTGCCATTTTTGGCAATATTTTAATTGCGTTATATAAGGAAATTTAATTGATTTTGAGATCGGAAAAAATGGTTTTTATTATTAAGGGTTTTAATTTAGTATTAGGGGTAAGCTTCGAACTGCCATTTTTGGCAATATTTTGGTTCCCTAATAATAAATACCCCCCTAATACTAAAAACTACTTGCCGTGTTTTGTATTAGGGGGGGGAGGGGGGGGGGGTTTAGTATTAGGAGGAAGGGATTAATAGTAAAATATGGCAAAAATTGACAGATAGATAATGGTCTATAGATATATAACAAATAAGGGATAATTATGGATAATTGATAATAGATGGATTTTGGGGTTACACAGTGCTAGTAACTTGAACAGCGAGGCACTGGTAAATCATCTCAAAAATGGATCTGGCGCTCAATATTGGGTCGAAACCCTGACGCAACATTGCCTTATCCACCGAACTCTCTCGTGAAAATGCTGTGCAGCAAAGGGACGACTTCGACTAGGATCTGCCATCTCCTTTGCAAAGCTGCGCCAATACATGTAAAGGATTTATGTGTGACCGACTTCAGGGTCTCCAAGCTGTTCGGCTTACTCTGTACATACGGTTATACCTGCATATGCACAGTGTTTTGTACACAAATATATATATATATGTATATATATGCACACATATGACGGAAACGCACCCACTGGCCTTGGCACAATTTTAATCGACACAGTGCGTGACAGTGCGAAGCTTTGCGAAAAGAACGGGACCTCAGACTATCTCCGAGTCCTTCAATTTTCACCTACTTAGCTTCCTGGCGGTTTCACCCTCCGGTCCTCGCTCTCTGCGTCGGAGACATCCTCTGCTTCACAACCAGTGGGATCCCATGACTCCTGCGGCAGTGCGCGGAGCCTGATCTCAACTTATCAAATTACTTGGAGGATCATCCCACGTATCCATTATCATTAGTTAATAAGGTCAAAAACCTTGGCTAATAAGTCTCCTGACTGGGTTACTATATCCCATTTGTAGCCCAGCCTCGGTCGCCTCAGATTCGCAATTCTCGTCGAAGTCGTGCCAGTGATCTGCTCCTAGGTTGGCTTCCTCTGCTTTTCGCTTCACAGATCCTGAGTCACACAGAAGGCATAGCAGCTTGGTTGGATGCGAAAGGCAGAAACATGACATAGTTAAAATAGTTAATCATAATAAATGGATAATGAAATGATAATGATAACCTATAGACAACGATAATATGCGATAATATATGATAACATATGAAAACTTATGATACTATATGATAATAACTGATAATAAATGATAATAATTGAAAATATATGATAATATGATAGATGATAATACATGATAACATATGATAATACATGATAATGCAGAATAATATGTGATAATATTTATGATAATACATGATAATATATGATAACACGTGACAACATATGATATCATATGATAACATATGATATCATATGATAACATATGATTATATATATATATATCTGATAATATATGATACTAAATGATCACATATGATAAGATATGATAATATATTATATATGACAATATATGACAATATATGAGAACATATGATAATATATGATAAAATATGATAACATATGACAATATATGATAAAATACGGTAATATATGATAACACATGATAATATATGATAATAAATGACAATATATGATACTGATAATATATGATGATATAAGATACTATATGAGAACATATGATAATATATAAGTGTTGTATCATATTCAGAAATTTGCTGTCAGCTTGGTCTGTAGCTGCAGCTCTGGTATTTCACGCACCTCATCTCCCAGGATCCTGCCGACGCGTCGCTCGCTTTCTTGGGGGATGTGCTAACCATTGGGGGAACCATCTAAAATCAGCGAAAAATATTGAACAGATGTGAAAAGTATCCAAGAATATCCAAGATGGTCAACCATTGTTTTGGCCCTTGCAATTTAGCATCTTTCAACTGCCCTTATTCTTATTGGACGCTCTCGACACTTTCGCTCGCGTTCTGCCATCTTCATGGCAAAAAAAAGGCCCAACAAAGAGAGGGACTGGTCCTTCAAAAGGCTATGACGAACAACTGGCCCATAAAAACTCCGCCAAATACAAAATTCGCGGCAAACAACAAAGTTTGCATTGCTTATGAAGGACAATACATTACATTATCATTAGATTATCATTAGATTATCATTACATTCGTTTCCACATCCAAAGATGTGCCTTGCGATGATGGGACACCAAGATACCCCGCTTGGCTCCAGGAGCAGCCCGGGATGCCTGACAACAGCGATATCCAGGTGCTGCGCTGCGCCCTTTGGATATCGATTTTTAATGGTATGGTGATGCATGGTGGGTGTTTACATGGAAATACACATTTGATAATTTAATATAATTTATATATCTATTGTGATTATGACCTGTGATCTATCCTTATTCACCTATATACCTATATACCTACCTACCTATCTGCCTATCTACCTATCTACCTATCTACCTACCTACCTACCTATCTACCTATCTATCTATCTACCTATCTACCTATCTACCTATCTACCTATCTACCTACCTACCTACCTACCTATCTATCTACCTATCTATCTATCTACCTATCTACCTATCTACCTATCTACCTACCTACCTACCTATCTATCTATCTATCTAAATGTGCACATATATAATTTATATAATATATAATGCCAATGTTATTCCGTACATTGACATGTTTTTAATATTTCAAAAAGCCAAATGCGTGTAAGTCAAGACTAATCAAGACTGATGCTGCAAATTGATCAAAGTCAGAGTTTGAAACAGTCAACGAATCGTCTGGAAACGGCTTAGTCAAGTTGTGCCAACATCACCCGCCTGTGCACGGCTTGGCGCTGATGCACGAGCACTAGGCCGATTGGGAGCACGAGTCGGTGCCACCTTCGGCTTTGCCTTTGCCTTGCTCGTCCTCGCAGGCGAGGACCAAACCTTCAGAAACTCACCATATCTTCTCATTAATGTGGGTAAAACATGGTAAAACCATATTAAACCACCCATTTGGGAATGGTTTACCCACATTACTTCAATATTTCTCACTATTTGACTATTTCCCACTATCATACTGGCATGACCATGGCGGAGTGGTCCATTATCCTGACAAACAGGTAGTAACTGGTAGTGGATCAAGGGGGCAACACCATGCAACACCCTTAGCTTAGGCGCCCCGCCACGCAGCACGCAGAACGCTGCGTTCGTCACGCGTGTTCGGCACGCGGGCCGGGCAAGGATGTTCATGATAATTTAAGATGGAAAATATATTGTATGCATATAGCGGCTTAAACAATATGTACAGAAGATATGGTTACAACTGGAAAACTACTAAGAATCCCTGATGTTTTTTTTTGGTTGGTTTTAAAAGCATTTAGGCAAATATGCTAAAATAGGTCCGCCCCTACTACCTCTTGCCGTTTTTACCGGGGCAAACAACATTTTCGGGACACCATACTACTTACTTGTCTTTGTAAAGTAATCGAATACCAATCAGAATCCCTGATGATTTTTTGGTGCTGTTTTAAGAACATGTAGGCAAAGGTGCTGAAATAGGCCCGTCCCTGCTACCTAATTAGGATGTGACACACAGTTTCAACAAACTTCATCTTTTCCTTTCGATTTTTCAATCAGTTTTCGTCGTCTGACGTTACGGGGACGGTGCCAGATGCAATTTGTCAGCCCCCAAAAGTGCATTGAGGGAGGTTCCAGGTGTAATTTGGCGTATCCCCCAAAGAATCCAAAGACTTGGTTTTCAGTTTCTTTGGAACAAACATGGCTCATCTTGACCTTCCATGCGCAACGTGCATTGGTGGCACAGCACGGGGAAGAGTCTCCGGCTCGTAAAGGCATGGTTCTAGAGGGAAACCACTCACCCCGGGGTCTCGTCGCAGAGATTACAAAGACGGTGCCAGATGCAATTTGCCAGCCCAAAAAATTGCATTTAGGGATATTTAGGGTGGTTCCGGGTGTAATTTGGCTGCTGATTTGTTCTAAATGCATCTAGACCTGTGCGTCGGCACGCGCGGGCGGTACGCACGGCACACAATCCACTTGGCACAACAAGACTAGCTGACGACGTCAGTCCTCCCTATGCTTCCACCCCTCCGGGCCATGGGGGACCTGCCTACGTCACTTACCTCAAGAAGCCAATAATTCAGCTGCGGTAGCTGCACAAATGACAGTGGTGTGGTCTCATTCAGAGCTTCCACAATTCAGGGTGCTATCATCGTGGCGACCCACGATCACATCACCACATCATCCAATGCTTGCAGTTGGTCATCTTGAAAATGCTTTGGAACAAAGTACAGGTTGGAGATGCCTGGAGGCGAAGTATCCTCTGACCTCAACGCATTGCGTCATGCTCGGGGTTCGCATCAGCAGGTCCTTGCCTATGCCGTATCTTGAACCGGCCTGGAGTTACAAGTAGCACAAAAATCCCTATATTAGCCCTATAACGAACTGAAAACAACTTAATTCTTTCTGCAACTAGATGACGCTTCTCAAAAACCTCAGTGATTCAAGGCGCATACATGTGCATACATAGATGCCCATGGTCCCTGCAGCTAGATTTCCAGCCCCAAAAAGCATTCCCTTTGGATTTAAATGGAGAATAATCGCCAATGAACTGCGCTCTGAATCGATTGCTGAGGTGTTCTGAAGATTGTACTGCCCTGCTCACCACTTGGCCAATTGACGTCAATCGCAAGCTCGGAATCAAGCTAAGCAAACCTGCAGACTATTGCGCGTTCTTTCATCGCAGAGTTGCGGGTTTCTGGTATGCCCTGCTGCAACTGGAGTTGCAGCAAGAACCAGGAGCTGCAGGTTCTGCAGCTTGAGAAAGTCGATACAGACTCCGGTTGTCTGCATATGTCTACATCGTTGAGCCCGTGCTAATCGCACAGCCTGAAAATGTTGAGACATTTTGGCAAGAAAAACCTATCTAACATCTGGTGATACCGAGCATTGGCCGTGCACGCTGCATGTGAGCGAGAGAACCCCACACTTAGTGAAGGGGTTGCAATCATGCCAACGATGGGGGCAAAGTGGAAGCAGATTTCACCAAGGTGGCCTGAGCTGGGCTCTGACCCAAGAACTCCACATGACCGGTCTCCAGGTCGTAGATGCCGCCCTGGATCTCAACCTCGCCTGCAGCAACCTTGCAGCAGGCCGAATGTCACGGATGATATGGAAGGTACCGAATGCATCCAAATTCACTAGGTGCCAACAAACCGCATCAACAGAGCGGTGCTTCTGTATGAGTCAGCAAAGCAGGAGCAGTCTGTGAGCTCTGGCCGTTGTGAGTCTAGATGTGGCATATTAAAACTACCATAGCTACCGCATCTGCAGTGGTCACAATATGAAATAAATATGTCAACGTCGTTCAGCCCGCCTTCTCTCTCACGAGTGGGCTGTACTGCAAAAGGAAGTCAATGGTGTGGAAAACGTTCCTTGCAGAAGGCTTGATGATACAGAGGATCCTGGCTCCTCTAAAAAATGATCAAAAATGGCATCCTGATTCTGCGGCATAGGTAGATAGATCTTTCTTGGCAAAAACATGTCTTGACATTACTATCAATATACAAGTACTATCAATAAGGCCTAATTATATACTGATAAAAACGAAGCCAATACCAATTTTGATGTTGCAGAATATTTCTGATGTGCCATGGTTTCTAAGGCATCCCAAGATTTCATGGAACATCGGGAACTTGATACGGTTGCTTTCACATTGCTTGCCAAGAAACAGCTTGATGGTCCTGTCCACGATCTGCGCCTCCGTTGCGCCTTCGCCCAACTCCTCCGACGCCTTTTTTGCCACGTCGCTGAGGCCAACCAGCAAGGCATCCAAGGCTTTGGTGACCTGGCTAGGGCATGCGAAGGTCCTGCCTAGGATTCCACGGAAGACGCCTAGCATCTTTTAGCTGTTCTAGATTTCTTTAACGCATCTCTTCGATTCTCTTTGTGCTCTACATTTCTTGCGTTGGCTCAGTGAGAACAAAGTAGATCAAGAATATCAAGCATGGCTTTGCCAAAATGGACGGCACCTTTTCCTTCAAAACGGAGGAATACTATGATAAAGTACTGCATGTAGAATTATGTATAATCATGTGCAATCATGAGTAGAACTAGTATACATGTATATATATATTGTGAATATATATATATATATTGTATATATATATATATTGCATATAATATATGCATACTAGTTCTATATATACATTCATATATATATATATATATATTGACGTGTCTGTCTGTACTAAATCTGACATTTTTTTCTTTGGGAGAAAGTTGAAGTATTTCCGCCTGAGGCTTGTTGCCGGTCTTGGACTGCAAGTATGTTGCCGTGGCACCCTTGATGGCTCCGCAGGCTGTGTGTCCGAGCACCAAGACCATCTTGGACTGCAGGGCTGCAACGCAGAACTCCAAGCTGCCAAGTACGCTGCCTTCGGCGTGGGTGCAGGTGTTGCCAGCATTGCGCAACACGAAAATGTCACCAGGCATGGCATCAAACACAGTCTCCAAAGGAGCACGGGAATCCGCACAGCCAATGATAGCAGTGTGGGGTGCCTGACCCTCTTTGACCAGGGCTTTCCTCATTGCTGGAGTGATCTTTCCTGAAATGGCAGCACCAGAGGTGAAGCGCGCATTGCCCTCCTTCAGCAGCTTCAATGCCTCTTGGGATGGCAAGGGACCATCAGTTGTTGTGCGGATGGGCAATGCCTGGAGGGATGGTGGCAAGCTTGGGTCGGAGCGGAGCAATTCAGCCTGCCTGGGGGAGCGGCCAAGGAACTCAACTCGACCAGTCTCCAGATGGTAGATACTTCCCTGGATTTCCACGTTGCCGCTCTTCACAAGCTCCCTGAGGGATGGGCTGTACTTCAACAAGAACTCAATGGAGCTAAAGACGTTCACGCGCACAGAGTGGGACACCAACTGGTCCTGATCGGCGCCAACACCAAGCTCCTCTTCGGCCTGCTTTGCGACGCCAGACAAACCCACCAGCAAACCCTCAAGTGCACTGCCTGCACTCTTGGAGGCCTTGCCTTCCTTGCTGGCAAGGTAGGTCGCAGTAGCTCCGGCAATGGCTCCGCACTTGGTGTGGCCCATCACCAAAATCAACTTGGAGCCCAACTTGCCACAGCAGAACTCCAAGCTGCCAACCATGCTGCCTTCCGCATGGGTGCAAGTGTTGCCTGCGTTCCTCAAGACAAACAAGTCACCTGGCATGGCATCGAACACAGTGTCAACTGGCACACGGGAATCTGCACAGCCCAGAATAGCGGTGTGGGGTGCCTGCCCGTGGCTCACCAAAGCTTCACGCATCTTGAGAGTGGCGTGCTTGGCCAAAGGAGCACCCACAGCAAAGCGCTCGTTGCCAGCCTTCAGCATCTTCAAAGCTTCCTCAGCTGGAACTGCACTGTCCACAGTGGTGCGCACTCCATGCTCACCTCGTGCGGAAGGGCCATAGCCAGAGGTGCGGCCACCCTCACGAGTCATGGATGGAGGAAGCCCAAGATTGGTGCTCAAAAGGGTGGACTGCTGTGGAGAACGTCCCATGAACTCCACCTTTCCAGAGTCCAGGTGATAGATGCCACCCTGGATCTCGACCTGTCCACTCTTAACCTTCTCCCGCAATGGGGCGCTGTACTTCAGCAAGAAGTCGATAGTGTGGAAGACGTTCACGCGCACAGCGTGGGCTGCGACCTCATCTGCATCAGTGTGGGAACCCATGTCGGCCACGGCCTTCTCCGCCACTGGGGCCAAGTCCAACAGCAGACCCTCCAAGGCAGACTCAACACTGGCGGTCTCAGATTTCTTTGCCGCCAGGTAGGCGTTAGTGGCACCATAGACAGCACCGCACTTGGTATGGCCAAGCACCAAAATCATGCGGGCACCCAGCTTGCCGGTGCAGAACTCCAAGCTGCCAACCATGCTGCCCTCGGCGTGGGTGCAGGTGTTGCCAGCATTGCGCAGCACAAAGATGTCACCAGGCAGGGCATCAAAGATGGTCTCGAGAGGTGCCCGGGAATCCGCACAGCCAATGATTGCAGTGTGTGGTGCCTGTCCCATGTCAACAAGCTCCAGGCGCATCTTCTCGTTGGTTCGAGTTGCCGTAGGCTCTCCCTTGATGAAGCGTGCGTTGCCCTCCTTCAAGAGCTTCAGAGCCTCATCAGGAGGCATGGGAGCATCCGCGGTGGTGCGGACTTTCCTGCCTCAGAAGCATGCCAGAACTGCACAAGTTGGAGTTGACTCTCACCAAATAACATAAGACATAAGTTGCGACAACATGATATGAAGCAAATACAAGCAAATACTACAGAGTGGGCACAGTCGGTGACACCATCCCAGTTCTAGCAAAGTGCATCTATCCCGCATCATCTAACAGCAAGCATCATAAGCAAACAAGCCCAAACAAGCTTTTTTTAGGCTCCGACTTGATGAGGATGCCATGGTGGGAAGACTCAACACGATGATAGACGGATTTGACTTGCGCAAATGGCTGAAAAAGGGAGTGCAATACAGTACTTGTCATTCGCAAAAGCATGTCAAGACATGCCAAAACCACTTTGACAATCTATCTAATCTAATCTGCAAATAGATGACACTTCTCAAAAAGCCACAGTAATTCAAGGCCCGTAGATTTATGCCCATAGTCCGCATAGTCCCTTGTGGCTGCAACATGCTGCAACAGCTGAGCTTCCAGCATTCGGCATCCGTTGGGCCCGGTGGCTCTTTGGAAACCTGGGTGACGATGGATTGATTCATAATTTACCCCAATTTTGATGGCGAGGCTCAGCAAGGACTCAAATGACGCAAATCATCTGGTCAAATGCATGTAAAATACTGCAACATGCTCGCTCTCGAGCATCATCTGAAGTTTAGTAAGTGGTTGATAGTCAATGCAATGCTTGCAATTCTTGCTCCGGCATCTGCTTTCTTGTGCAGAAGATATAAAGACATTATAAAGACTTTTATAGAATCATGTTCACATACAAGGCATCAAATTTCATCAAACCTCATGTGCGATCACCACCCTCAACTACTCGGCTAGCCGACCGGTGGAGGCAGAGCGCGAGAGGCAGCACGGACCTATAGGACCCACATGAACGATCTTGAACCTATCCCAACATGCTGCACATGACAGTAGGCCCATCTGAATCGCTGCACATCAGTGCCGAAAATGCAGGTCATAGAGCCGTGCTTTGAATTTTCATGATTTTTCCATACGGCCCTGTGTTTCTGGGTTATTCCAAGAACGCAAGGCAATGCCTTTCCATCCGTAACCCTTCATGACCCTCACTGCCCAGCGACGGCCATCTGCGCAGCCAACAGGGATTGCTGCTGTGCCCTCTCCTGGCTCACATTTTCCATGACTTCAGGCAGATTGAACTATCTCTTGGGGGTGCAGTTACGATTATAAAGGATTGCATTATAAGATCCCAAAGTTTGGCTAGTAACCCCACTACAATGGTGTTGTATATGTGTACTGTATATATATATATATACACGTATATATATATATATATTATATACACTTGTAACTTGTAACATCTAAACCCAACTCACCCCAAGATGGTTCCGCAACTGTTCGCTTTTGCATCATCGCAAGCTTTGAAGTGCGGCCAAAATATCAATTCTGCAGTACACGGCACGGTCCGAGGCAAAAGGCATGTCACTTTTGGAAGGCTGTACAAGTTTGACAACATTACATAGCTAGATTCAGCTAGATTTACCATGACTATGATTTATTGCCATAATATGTTCATAATGTCTGAACCTTGAGTCCCATAGTTTGAGAGTGAATCCGACCCTCCAAAGGTACAGGCCAGGCCAACAAGAAGCCAATCCTCCTGGCACTGGTGCGACATTTAAAGAAAAACAACAAAGTGAGCTTTCTCACCACCTCCATTGAGGCCCAAATGCAACCACTTTGCTCTGAGTTCTTGTCAATCATCACAAGTGAATTGGCTAATGAGGCTACTTGGCTAGTTGACGCCCAACCTGAATGCCCAAGTTCTCTAGCCAGCTCGCTAACATCTATAACAATTGCTAGCATGCTTAGCCACTTGCAGCCTATCGGCCTTGGGGTGCTCACAATGCATCTTCATGTAGCGCTGCTGTACCTGCATGCGTGCTGGAGGGTCAAGAGTGTGCTCCTTATAACTCATGATTGAGCATTCTTTGTATATTATGACATAATTCGCCATGTTGCCCGACCACTCTCCGTTTACCCAATAGTGGATGACCTGGTGTCAGGTGAGCATTTACACCCAATCGGGAAAGTCAGTGCACCGTCTCTTTGAAACACAAATCACCATGGGACGCCGCGCATTCGGGAAGTCAGAGAAGTCAGTGCAATTTAATGTAAATTAGCATGGGACGCTGTACGCCAGCAATCATCTATTTTGTTTAATGTTCGGTGCTTTTTATGACTCTAAAATTAGGAATCATATTGTGGACGCTGCATCTATGCCGTCATTATTTTATATTATTTTGAATGATTTTGTTGAAAAACGCAATGGGACGCAAGTTTCACCACAACTACAGTCAAAGTGGAGCGACCAACCAAAGAATACCAAAGATACAGGTGCAAGGACGGATGCAGTCCAAACAATGCCCGACAAGGCGAGCGTTGGCCGTTGGCCTCAAGCACGCAGGGCTGTTGCCTCCCCGATCGCCCGGCCAGTGACGACTGCTGCGTGTGCCCCTTGTGGCGCACGCAACTCGGTAGTGGGAAGGTATGCAGCAGCAACAGCAGCAGCAGGACCAGCAGAACCAGCAGCAGTAGCAGCAGTAGCAGCAGCAGCGACAAGACAAGACCAGGCAAGACAACTCACGTATTTCCGGTGATACTCTGGCGATACCCCGGCGATACCCTAAAATGGAAAAAAAGAACCCCTCGCCACCAATCCCCCTCATCATTTCAACACAATCACATCTCCAAATTTCAAAAGGGCAAAACCCAACACAATCCAATTCCCAATGGAACTGACACATTAGGTAAATTCCAAACATGCAAAAATGCAGGTAAAAGTATCAATAATCAAAATCATGTTTTCCAAACACAAGCTGGACGCCGCACGCATCGACTTCCACAATTCTTTCCCCCCAACTAGACGCAGCAAAACATGTGAACGCATTGAGTTTCCAAGTGGAGAGTATGTAATATTTATAAATCATTTTGGACTTCATGTCACATATGTCACTTCCATATATGGAAAGTAAATGAAAGTAACGCATCTTGCGTCTGCGCAGCAGGCACACCTGGTGGTCCTTTTCAAACTTAGACATGTTCACCGCTGCTTTGGTGCCTGGCATGTGGCAACTAGCCTGTCGAATCCATTGGTCAAGAAATGTCAAGAACAACCTTGAAACATCGACACCACCATGCGGGATGATCCCTGAAATTGGTAAATGGTTGGAGCGTGGATTCCTAGGCTCTTTTAAACCTGAGACGATTCCTGGGATATGACATGATATCTCCCAGTCATCAGCATTCTAAGGTGATTCACCAACTTTCCATGTGCAGAAATGTATGCCCAAATATGCTGCGCCATTTAGATGCATGATATCATGGTATCACCATGACACCATGATATCACCCAACTGCCATCGACGTCGATCATGGTCCCAGCTGGGCTCACTCTGCAAACGCTTCAGGAGCCGCTGGTTCTCTGCGTCGATGCGCTGTAATTCTTTGACGCGCGCGCCGGCCTTGGTGCTTGGTGCTTGGTGACCCATGGGGGTGGCTGGGAACACATGCAGTCACCAAAAGTCATAAGCAACATCATTGGTGCATCCGTTCTTTAAAGTAGGCTACCCTACATTAAATGTTTTCCGTTGAAAACTCGTTGTTTTCCAATGTTTTCCTACTTTTTTTCATCAGTGAAATTGCAGCTGTTCAGCTGCTGCAAGCATGGCTTGCTCTCGCCCAGTGGCAAGGTCAGCAAATCTTGGTCAAACCCTGGGCTCTCAAGAAAGAAACCGCCTTACTGGCCGCCTTTCATTCAAGGTTTCTGAGAATTTCCGAGATTTTCCTTAGATTTTCTCAGAATTCCTTAGATTATATTACATTTCCCCAGTTTGCTTAGATTCTTTTAGTCGGTTTTGCTATGTTTTGCTTACCCCTTCGTAGTTTTTCGTTGGTTTCCTTGGATTGGGGCTGGGGTGATGCTTGGATTTCTTGCCCTTTCCTTAGATTTCCTTTGGCTTTCTTTGATGTTCCTTCAATTTCTGAGGAGGAAAGCGAGACAAGAAATCCCAAGGAAAAGGCTAACCCAAATGAAATCTAACGAGGCCATACATCCAAACATGCCTATTGCTATTGGGTTTCTTGGAAGGGAGGTATGATTCAAGTATGTTTTGAAACGTATTATATTGAATTGTAGATCTATCTCATTATCAATCATAATCTACCCATTTATTATCGATCATTATTCATTATCGATCAGCATCTATCATTATCTATCATGATCTATCCATTTATAGACCTATTGATATACCTAGCTATCTATCTTTCGGTCTATCCTTCCTTCTGTTCTTTTTTCTTGTTTTCTTTCTCTCTGTAGATTTGACATCCATTTAGTCTCATTCATTTATAATATGGGTGATTTGTCATGCTTTCCAGGTTGACACAATCCAGTGGTGAGCGAAATGCTCTGCTGGATGCCAGTGTTGGTGGAGCCCTGGCAATTTTGCTATAGCCACGATGACCGGTTTGCCGCTTGGTTGGGTCGGGTTGTAGCCCAAATGCACGGCCAGGCATGATCATGATATACCATGATCATCCATGATCTAAACACCATCATTCTCAGATTCCAGTGGGAGTTTGTTCGCTTCTTTCGCCACGGGTGTTGAATGACCAGCTCCACGGCACACAGCCACCTGCCGCAAACAAGGCTTGGGAAATTGGGCCCTCTGTAAACGGCATCCAGGATCCCTCATTTTACAGAGGAATCTCCAAGGGGTATCCCAATAGTGACCAGTCGTGCCCATAAAACCACCGACCAAGGTTTGTGCTTGAACGATTTTTAAAAATTTGACGCATTTGAATCATTTGAATGCATTTGATGCTTCTCAAGTAGTCAAACAGGGTTTTAGAATCAAAATCATCAAACACTGCAAGCGATCCCAATTTCTCCATTTGGAAGATTTTTGGAGCATGGTTTTTGTTTTTCCCCCGGAATAGTGCAAACTTCATGGCCACTGCAGGCTGGCAAGAACTGCTACGATATGCTACATGTCTTTTGACAAAGCGGGGTAAGACAGAGTCCCAAAACAGGAAAATAAAAGCGGTCGACTAAATTACGCTTTCTGCTAGCGAATCAACTTGCCTCCAATAATGTCCTGTTGAACAGCCATTCCAGTCATAGCTGCAGCTATGAACCGTTTTTCTCTGCAAATAGAATCGAGTTTCTGACAGTTTTCGCGCTATTCACATCGCTTTCTACACATATCTCACCCGATCTCACCCGTTTGTAGAGTGTGGGATCACATCAAGGGCCCTCATAGGGTGGATCACCAGGAGCACGATAGCGATCGATTGGGCTTCTCAAGGCATCTGAGCCGTAGTACCAACCATTGCCCTTCAGGTCGCCGGTAAGGCCTTTAGCAGCTGTCTTTGGTGCAACGTGTGCTTGGAAAGTCTTTGATGGGCCTTTAAACTTTAAACATGTTTAAACCATTTTAAACCATTTTATATCATTTTAAGTTTCTTGGAAGAACCATGTGTTTGGGATCGTGTGGCCATCAGTTGCAAACACCACCTTCAATAGTTTCCCAAGGATCAGGCTAAGGCGCTAAGATCCGCTAAGCCAAGGCACAATAGATGGCCGCCTTGGTTCCTTCCTCAGGTGGTTTGGTCGCTCCCATGCCCCTGGTGATGTCTGTCAAGATGTATCCAGGGGTCATGGCGTTGATTTTCAGCTCAGGTTTTTCCCGTGCCAGCATCATGGTGTAAGCGATCAAGCAGGCTTTGGAAAAACCATAGGGCTGTCGACCTCCTGGATCTTTACTCACCTTTTCCATGGTAGCACTCAGCTCCTCCCATGTGACATCCTTGGGACACCAGCAAATGGGTTGGGGAACTGAACAGCAGCTGAGTCCCTGACGATTCTCCGCCAACAGCACGGATTTTCCCCAGGGCTTTCCGTCAGTTTCCGGTTTTCCCATGGGTTTCCCATGGGTTTCCCATTGTTTTCCCCAGCTGGGGAGTTGAACATCCACCGGCGCCAAGGCGGTGCCAAGTCACTGGATTGGTTAGCATCTCGCGCTCAGCGGCTGGTGCTCCAGCGTTGTAGTTGGGACCAGATGCTGAGGCTGTGTTGACTATGCGACCCTCCTGCGAAGCATTGCGAAACATTGCGAAACCATGGGCTGCAACTGCAACATGGTCATACCAAATCCATCTAGATCCAAACAGGGTGACCGTAGTGATCTGTAGTGACAACACCAGTCTTCAGAAAATGGGTCGCTGCCAGCTGCATTTGCAGCTTGCCAGACTTGGAAGTTGTCATTCCTTGCGCTCACAGAATGTAGATGGGTGCTGAAGACGCTGCAGGGGCATCTGATGGCATAGACATGTCGTGTCTGGTCATATCACGTCACCCCATGTCACATCATATTTAATGTATACTTGCCTCGTCTTTCCCCTTTCCCATCAGCTTCCCATCAGCTTCCCATCAGATTCTAGTGTCCTTCGGATCCAACAAGGGAAGGAAGTGGTCGCAAACGCGCTTGGGGCCGTAGGTGTTGATGTTCAGCGTGTCCGCCATGGAGTTCTGGAAGCCCACGCCTGCGTTGTTCACGATGGCGTACATCGTCCCAAACTTCTCCCGGACCGTCTCCGCTGCGGCCTTCACGGAGGCGTCACTGGCAACGTCCAATGGAAGGAACTCCAGACGATCCTGGCCTTGGAACCGTAGTCAAATGATGTATGCGTTTGCCTGGACATAGGGTACCCATCAATCCATGGCTATCCTCAAATTTGATGGTTGATCAATGTTACTCATCATTTTCCCATTCAAATCCATTGGGTGTATGCCGCCACATACACACATGACATATATATAGTTATATAAATCTAACATATTACATTATATATATATTATATGTATATATTATGTCAACGGCTTTTGGAGAGTCTTTGGGGGCCACATTTTTGTGATTTTTGTCAACTAACATAGACCCTGCAATGGTTAGCCACACCCATTCACACTGGCGGCACCACACCCCCAGTGCAAGCGAGGCTGCACTCTGGGCTTTTCTCCAAAATGCTCTTCACAGCTTCTTCACCTGGCTTTCCAATTCTGTGCCACACCGACTAATCCCTTCTCTCTATTACTAAACCTTCCCTAAATAATAAAAACTACCCCAAGGTCCAATTTGCAGGTTCCTATAATAATAAAAACTTGTTCACCCGGGGTGTTTTTTTTTAAGGGTCCGTCTTTTGAAATCGAACATTTTTTTCAACTACAATAGGGTTTTAAATATAGTATTTAAAAGGGAGTTTGACTGATTTTGAAATTGAACATGTTAGTTCTTTTAATTCAGGATTTAAGTTTAATATTAGGTGAAAGCGTCGAAATCCAATCTTTGGCAATACTTTAATTAGATTTTAAAAAGTGATCAATTTTGACATCGAACATGTTATTTTTAAAGTTATAAGATGATGGTTAAGGTGTTAAAAGTGATATTAGAGTTTTTGAACAATTTGCAATATTTCAATTTCCAGTCAAACCATTATTTTGATCGATTTTGAAATCGAACATTTTAGTTTTTGTAATTAAGGCTTTAAACTTAATATTAATATTAGGGACCAGCTTCTCCCCCGAGTATTAAATACCATCTAACAATAAAAACTACCCTTAGGTTTATTATTTGGGTGGCGTTTATTATTAGGGTGAAGGGATTAAAGCCAATCTCATCTCCATTCAGTCAACATGATGACACCCGCCTCGTCCTGGATCCCGGCTACCCAGCAGGACATAGAAACCATGATCTGCTGCCAGCTGCCGACAGAGTGCTCGGCCAATGCCTTTGTTTCCGCCAGTCACCAGGACGCGCCGCAGAGCCATGGCTGGGGACCTCCAACTGCACCAGCTGCAAGCAACCAGAAAGAGGCAGCACAAGGCAATCCGCTTAGCCATGGCAAACTTTCAATGGTTGGGCTATGTTGGGCTCGAGCTGCCAAGGGGATTCAAGGTTTTTGGTTTTGATCATCAGTGATCTGCTTTGACGGCATGGTGATCATCATCCTAGTGAACCCAGCTCTTCAAGGTTGGCAACGCTTGCATTGATGCGAGCATTCCTAAGGGCAATTGAGCAGAGACTGCATGGGCTGGAGGCTTGCCAATCACAAGCATCTTGCAACAAACTTGAACGTGCAGAGTTTGGGCCAAAACTGATGGGGAAACCTGGCTTCGCTGGAAAGCTGCTTATAGCTGCTCATAGCTGCTCATAGCTGCTCACAGCTGCTCACAGCTGCTCACTCTCTCACTCTCACTCTCTCACTCTCACTCTCACTCTCTCTCTCTCTCTCACTCTCTCTCTCTCACTCTCACTCTCTCACTCTCTCATCACTCTCTCATCACTCTCTCATCACTCTCTCATCACTCTCTCATCACTCTCTCATCACTCTCTCACTCTCTCTCTCTCTCTCTCCCTCCCCACTTTCCACGCCTTCAGCACCATGCAGGAACAAGCGCCCTGTGACGAAAAGGTTGCATGGTCATCCTTCGCAAGCTGAGCACCGAAAGCCTCAAACTCGCAGGGATTTGATTTTAAAATTTTGCAGCGGAGAACCAGACTGAAGCTCCATGGATACAAAGCTTTCCCAACAGCCCATCCCAGGCACCCAATTTTGCAGATGGGGCACCTAAATTGGCAGCCGTGCGGTGGAGAGCATCATAGGTAGTCTTCAATCACTTCTTGCCAGAGCTGTTCCACTTTTTGGGACACATCCACTCAGATTGAGTGTTTCTGCCTGGCAAATCAGCTGCTCGTGCTGAAGTAGCTGGCTTCAGCAGCCCAGCTGCATACTGGGATGACTACCGCACTCTGCTACGCAGCATCATGGCCAGCCATAAGCAGAGCTCTTCCATTACAGGACACGTATGTGGACGTTTTCTGTGCAATGCTCTCATGATATTTGATGATACAGTGCATGTGTTCATCCTTCCTGGTGTCTCTCTGTATGTGAATGCATGCAGTAGCTTGTAGCCATCGCTAGCCCAGCCGATCTTGTCTTTGCTGGCTGTCTGCTGGACCGGCAGTCGCTGATGCCACTTCTGGCCACCCCCATGCATTGATCGCAACCACCCCAAATCTACCCACCTGTCTCTCTCCCGTGGACCAAACGTCGTTAGGTGTCAGCTTGAATTTCGGGATTTCTGCGTACATCTTAGGCAATATCATCATAGTATCACGACTATGTATGCATTAGTTGTATATGTCATTTGATGTCGTCGTTGTGCCAGCTCACACATGTACCCGCTCTGGCACAACTCTGGGCAGCAGGCTCGTGAGCCAGCTGGCAAACTGCTAGGACGCCTCGGAATGTGCCATGCCATGTCCGCTGGATTTGGGAAGATGATGCAGTAGGAACTAATAGGGAGTAAACAAATGGGATCAAATGGGATTGTATATAGGATGGATGGGAAATGATAGGGATCAACAGAATTATGATTTCTCTGATTGTACGGATTTCCATCAATGGGTGATGATTTGGTAGTATATTGTCTGATTAGTAGGCTTTCCCAGTTGATTGATGACTAAGAGGGATTCCCATAGATTCCCATGAAAGATCTACCCGGTAGCATAACCCCTACAATCATCAACCAACAAATAGGGATTCAGCAGATTCCCAGTTCATAGATGATGAAAAAATATGATAATCCCCTATGTATCCCTATGTAACATATACTGGTATATATTGGAGAGTATACAGATGGCTACCCAAATGTATACAGTATAACCCCCTAGAATCGTCAACCAACAGGGGTTCTGAACACTGCTCGATTGAACGTTTCCATGTCTGAAATGCGGGTGAAATCTTTCGCTGCACCAAACTATCGTGTTCGATTCGAGCGTGTACTTTGGTCAGCAAATGTCAGCAGTGCGCAGCTTTGCACCATTCAGTTGTCCCTTCGGCGTAATCACAGCTGTGGAACTTTGTACAGCCTGCCTTTTGCGCAGCAGGTGGGCGCAGAAGCGGCAAGAACTGCGGAGCTTCACGGATCTCCGCAAATTTCAACCAGTCTCTCAGTGCCTCTGGAAAGGGGCGGAAAACGAGCAAATCGTGGTGAATGCAAAGCCATATTGATTATCGGCCATCAGGCAAGCCTTGTGCAAGCTCCTGGGCCGTCAAGGAGTGAGATTTTGGATCAGCCACTGGCGCAGCATGGCATCGCCAAATGCATCGCCCTCCACGCTATTCGTATCCAGCATGTTTGGATCGAAGGGATCGTTTCTGGCATCACCTGCATCCACAACAGCGTACCTGGCACATCGTCCAGGCAGCTCAGCCCATCCAATCCATCCAATCCATCCAATCCATCCACTTCCCCATTACACATTCTTCATCATCATCATCATCAGCATCAGCATCAGCATCAGCATCAGCATCACCATCATCATCATCATCTTCATATATTATATTCATATATTCATCATCATTCATCCAAGTCCAAGTGGAATGAACATCTCCATGACTGCCAAATGATCCGTGCGGCACACATGGAGCGGAGAAAGTCCCACAAGACAGGTTCTCCTATCTCCAATCAAATCAAATCATAGTTTCCTACTAATCAACAGCAAACGTTCCGCCATTTTGCCCACCCAAAAGCGCGAGAACAGCCTCTAGCCTCATAGTGTACGCGTTCCCTAACATTCCCAAATCATGCACCAACACTTAATGGCTTTGGGCTTAACTTGGAGTGTTGGCAAAATGTTCCATCTTAATGATACACAAGACGCGGCACAAGAAGCTGGATACCTCAACAATATCACTATGTCAGATTTCCCAAACAATCCAAACAGCATCAAACAGCTCCCAGCACAGCCCATGGCACAGATGTCGCCAAAGTCCCACGCCATCGTCCAGGCCCAGCTGTGGCAATTGTCGCAGCTCCATGGTCTCCTCCCGCAACTCCCGCACGATGACGCGGGAATCCACCGAGGCCTGAGAAGGAAACCCGGAAACTCGACATGTGACACCAAGTGAAAGCAAGTGTATGGCATTTATGGCATTGAGAATCAAACATGTTGGCTCATCACTGGGCGGCTGATTCAAAAAACACAGGTATGCTGTATGCTGGCACAAGATCACAAACGAGTCAACAATATTACCAATACATGGGTGCGCTAACATGGAACCCAATTGACTTTATTTTTTTTGCCCAACGTTGGTTTTCGGGAGAGTATATTACCAGTGTTTCAGATTTCGCTTTTCCATTGTTGTGAGGAGACGTTATTAGCTAAGGCGGTGTTTCATCTTGTCTACATTTTGATATGCTTCGTTCCGACAAACGTTCCGAAAAAGAGTTGCTAAAGGTGTCAGGAGGCCATCTTCCACACTCCTACATTCAGCTCTCCCTGTAGCTGATTTTGGATCCAGCCACAATAGCCCAAGAACAGCATGAAGTCCGATGTCTGCGCCTGTCCCGCAGACACCAACTCTTGTGCTTTATCGAAACTGATGAGGTAGACCCCTCGGGTGACTTCTCGCGACATGCTGGCAAAGTCATCTATCACATGAAGGCAGAAACTGCGAATCCCCCTGACATGGGCGTCACGGATTCCCTCACAGTCGCCACCAAACCAAATGTTCCACGATGGACCTTTGATGCCCAGCTGCCGCGTGTTGAAGCCGCTGGGACGATTGATGATGATACCTGGTTTCACATGGCTCGAGGATGGTTTGAAGATGTGGAACCAGGTTTCCCAACTGTGGAACACATAATCACTGACCATCGTGTCCAAACGAACAAAGCATTTGTGCGAAATTACAAAGAACAAAAAGAGCTTTGCCGGTCAAAGACCCATATCACCGGCATCATCGTGTTTGATAATCAGAACCACCGACTTGTGGAAGTACTGCTGCCGTTGGGCGAAAGTATCCCCAGGTCGAGCCATTAAAATGCTGCCAGTTTCGATCACTGGAGTCGAGTAGGCCCATTCTGATGAACCACTCACAATGCCTGGATCAGAATAAGGTGAATCTGTCGGAGCTTCACTCAGGATGCCAATGGAACCTTGGAGGCTTGTGGGGTGCGAAGCACTCCCGCAAAAAGAATATGAACAAAGAGTGACTGGGATAAACTAAAACTGGGATAAGACATGATAGGCACAGGAATCAACAAAAACATGCAAAATCAAATGGTGGCAACCCATGATCACAAGCAACCAGCCAATATTTCGGCGGCTCTTTGCCCCAGCTGCTGGATCATATGGCTTGCTTTTCCTCCTCTTTGACTTGGAAACCAAACGTCGGCCAGGCACATAACGGGTCCTGCCTGGGCTAAGGTCCAACTGTTCTGACGCATCCGATGCTGGTCGTGGACATCTGTGAGGGACCTTCTCTATCCTCCCCCAGGTTACAAATCCATCGGATGCCAAGGCAACGCAAAGCAGAAATGCTGGCCACGCAACGAGACGCTTCAGCACAACTGCGCCCCTGTGCCACCTCATGACACCTGTTGCGGGGCAAGGCTGACTGAGCCTAAAGGTATTCACGGTCATGGCCGGATCAAGAAACTCAGCTGGTACAGTAGTTGTTGCGAAGCGCAAGGGCACACGAAGGCTCCACAAAAAAAGAACCGTTTGGCAGTTTGGCAGGGTCAACTGCTGAATTTTCTTGCCTACTTGCCGGAGACAAGTTTGATAATGAAGTTGTTTTATCACGTGTTTCATAGGTTTTTACTGTTTCAGTCCGAAGAACTTGGAATCCCACGATGGCTTCACACCTGACACAGATTGAGGCCAAAGGGAAGGGGACGAAAGCTAGAGTAGTTGGGCAAGGAGAGACGTGTGTTGAGAGAATATGTGACGCGACCTTTTCAATTTCAAATTTTGAATTCAAATTGAGAAAAAAAGGTCGCGCCAAATCCGTTCTCCACTAAACAAATAACACAGGCTTAGAATCTGGGAACTTAGGTACATACATGCATCGAGCGAGAAATGCTTTTGAATCTTAAGGTGCGCATCTGCCATTCCTCGTCAAGACTGGGGTCATGTTTTCATGCAAACGTCTTGAGGAAAAGGAGTGCAAGAACCCAAGTGGTTGTTCCTGGTTGTTCTCTCATTACATTGCATTGGATTATATATAGAGATTAGATTAGATTAGATTAGATTAGATTACATTAGAAAGATGAGATTAAATTATATAAATTAGATTGGAATCTATAGATTAGATTATGGCGTTCATCTTGGTGCTTTCTCATGCATAGCATGTTTTAGACTGCTGTGCGTGGCTGAATTCGATTCTGTTTGATAACTTCACCATCCTTCACCAAATCCTCCTGCGCGCAGGTATCATGCATGACAATCATAATTTGTATCCGGTGGCATTGATCTCAGTGCTTCGGGGTGCTGCATGGTGCGTATTGGAATGCTATGTTTGGCTGAGTTCCAGTTCGTTTGATACCTGCACCAACTCTTGCAGTGTGAAGGTATCACCCATGACAATTTTATGTCTCCAATATCCAATGGCGTTCTTCTTAATGCTTCAGGATGCGTGGCACCTATTGTACTGTTATGTTTGGCTGCTTTCCATCCCTTCACCAAATCTTGCAGCGTGAAGGTATCACCCATGACCATTTTATGTGTCAAATCGTGTTCATATTGGTGCTTAGTGCTTCTGGATGCATAGCATGTATTCGATCGCTGCTGTTTGTCAACATTACATTGCATTGCATTATATTCACAACGCTCACGGTGAATATCATCTTGTATATCTGTGCGTGGGCATGCGAGCACCTGGTCGCAGATGAAACCCAGGGGGTTGGATGCAGCGGAGGTGGGGGGGTAACAGTTCGAGATGATTCATCATGTCCAACAACGGGGCCCCAAAACTAGTTCGACATGATTCGACATGCAAATCATGGAGGCTGTATCCAGTCTGCCCCCAATTCATTGCTAAAGCAAATCCAACTCCAGCTAGCAAGCTAGCAAGCTAGCAAGCTAGCTTTCGTGACTGATGTGTCATGATGACGTGTCAGTGTCAAGCAACAACTTGCAGCTTTCATGCATTTCATGTGTCAAATTTCAATAGCTGCATATGACGCCCCTACCACGAGCTACCAGGTCATATAGATTTATGTATATAATAGATTATAATACGAGCCTTATATATCAGAGTGTGGTTTAAATACGTGTTAATCATCTTGTGGTTTTGACCAACCACTCATGGGGATTTCACAGTGGCAACTGCCCACTGCCGGTCTCCCATCCGCTCCCGGCCTAGGACCAGGCTGGCTGCAGCTTTTTGGGTGCCTCGTCGCTCTATCTCCTCAGCTTGCAAGACTTCAGACTGCTCGGTGAGCGTCTGCTCGAATACCTTCTGATCAGAAACTGCAGCACATTTATTGCATAATGAGTACTATTGTACAATCATACAATATCACACATACACACACTCACATATAATGTATGCAAATAATGATACACTATAATATACTAAGGTCCACGTGCCGTTAATAAACCCCCTGTAATAAATAAAGTACGACAAGCGATTGTTGATATGTTTGTTTCTATAATTTCCGTTTTTTTTTTTTCAGGAGCCCCTGGAGCCACTAACATCTAAGTAAAAATGAATGTTTGCGCCCCTTACTAAAGTATTTGGACTTCAGAGGTCTAAGTTTTTGGTGGTTGGATTCGTTTCTCAATTGCTTTCCTATTTGAACCTTTTCTCAATTGCTTTCCTGGAAAGTTCTGGAATTAAAAAATCAAGAGGGCTCAAATGGTTAGTTTCCTTACTAAACCCTTTCAAACAAATGCAAAAAATCAATCGCGCAAAGGGGCTAGTCCTGAAGACCCTTAACATCTAAATAAAAATGAATGTTTTCGCCCCCTTACTAAAGTATTTGGACTTCAGAGGTCTAAGTTTTTGGTGGTTGGATTCGTTTCTCACTTGCTTTCCTATTTGAACCTTTTCTCAATTGCTTTCCTGGAAAGTTCTGGAATTAAAAAATCAAGAGGGCTCAAATGGTTAGTTTCCTTACTAAAACCTTTCAAACAAATGCAAAAAATCAATCGCGCAAAGGGGCTAGTCCTGAAGACTCTTAACATCTAAATAAATATGAATGTTTGCACCCCCCTAAATAAAGTATTTGGATTTCAGGGGTCTAAATTTTTGCCGGATTCATTTCTCAATTCCTATTTGAACCATTCGTTTTCAATTAGGCAATTCATTTGGGAATACTAAAATGGAAAGAAAGTCCACTTATGTATTCGTTTTCAATTAGGCAATTCATTTGGGAATACTAAAATGCAAAGAAAGTCCACTTATGTATTCGTTTTCAATTAGGCAATTCATTTGGGAATACTAAAATGCAAAGAAAGTCCACTTATGTATTCGTTTTCAATTAGGCGATTCATTTGGGAATACTAAAATGCAAAGAAAGTCCACTTATGTATTCGTTTTCAACTAGGCAATTCATTTGTTTGGGAATACTAAAATGGAAAGAAAGTCCACTTATGTATTCGTTTTCAATTAGGCAATTTGTTCGGCGCCACATAGGTCTGGAAAATTATCCAGGGACCCCCGGCCAATGTTTGGCCTAAATCTTTATTTTGATGCTCTTCATGTTTTGGGGGGAGAGGGGTTTATTAATCACACGTCAACACTATATAACATTATATAATATACATCTATATACCATCTATCATCACATATCGTGTTTGAGGACGAATATATCCATCCATATCCATCCTATGTCTTCCGGGCAATCTGTCTCTAACGCGAGCACCAGCAGAAGGAGAGCTCCTGCATTCGTGTGAGCAGTCTGCGGTTCTCCTTCTCAATGCTTGAGTAGCGCTCCTTCAGCCCGACCACTGAAAGTATCACTGATTCAGTTTCTGCAGATCATGGCCAGCCTTAGATTTGGATGCCTTGCAAAACCCAAAAAAATCTACGGACGGATGTCACATCTTCTCATTTTTGGCAAGCCCATCGACCTTCCAAACCAAGGACTTAGGAACTATAACTTCTGGGGCCTGAGCCCATGTCACAGTGCAAGGTGGCAACTGGATGTTCAGCTTGCAAGTTCTCACCGTTATCCAGAATCGCCGTGGCGAGTAGATCATCGCTTACTGCGATGTTGAATTCAATGTTTCCACATCTTTTACAATTCTTGTCAATTCTTTACACATCTGCCATCATCTGCCCCACACCTACCTATTGCAATATATTGCAATGACATAATGTGACATACACGTTTAGCCATGTTTAGCCGCTTAGTTTAGCCTGTGTCTGCATATGTCTGCATGCGAGACAAACACGGCCAGTCCAGTCCACCATCTGCGCCTCTTCCATCTGCTCCTTTTTCGCATTTCGGCGCGTGGGTTGCAGTTTGGTCTCCTCACCTTTGACAAAATGTGACAATTTCAGCATGTTTCACCGAGAAAAAGCAAACTTGGCTCTCTGTTGGACTTGACCACTTGGAACTTCGGAACCACCTCTTTCAGCAAACATCGGCAAACTCTTGGACATCTCGGCATGTTTCAGATTTGTGGATTTTTGTGGCACTTAGCTCCGACTCCTCTGGTCTCACAACACAGCTTGTGGTGTTCCATCTCAACTTCCACTGCTCGTGTGCAAACTACACTAGTCCACTTATTCACAAAACTCTTGAACCACTGCTACAAGTAAGCCCTGTCATATCCTGTCATGTCCTGCCCAACCGGCCCAACCGACCCTTTGGGTCATCCCGTTCTTGGCACATAACTCCTGCAAGCAAACCCGAGGCTCACACGAACTGACCACTGATTGTTGATCAATGACCTCGACCTGACGCCAGATTTTGCTCACTTTTGCTCCACTGCCAGTCATGCCGGAAACAATCCCCGTGAGCGTCATGTTGCAAAGGAACTAGCACAGAAAAACCCAATTCGAGATTCCCAAGGTGACACTGACCATCAACCGTTTTTTCCCCTTTAAAATTAATGTTTCTAAGGTTCAATTTGATCACAGGGTGCCCTGAAAACGATTAACAGCTCCTTTGCCCTTAGCATCCATCAGCCAATCCCAATCACCACCTGGCCACTTTGTACTTGTGCGCCTTGCAGCATCACGAGGTTCCCAAACATATCATCATTGACGCCAAACCAGTCACATACCAATCACCAGCTGGCGGCTTCAACAGCTTCAACATCTTCAACCCATCAAAATATGAGAAAGCAACTGGGTTGATCACCCCAGGTAGGACGGAAACATGAAACGTGCTTCCAAAACCAAACAATCAAATGGCTAACTTTTTCATCTGGTGTCAGCTTTCGCTGGGCGATGTGTTCGGGTGGCCTAACTGGCAGTGCCAAACTACGTAATCCATCTTTTCATAACAGGCTAGGGGCCGCTACATCTCCTTGAACATCTTGAACTACATTTCTTGTGAGTAGAATCCAGTATTTCAGTATATATATGTATGATGTATGTATATATATATATTCATAAGCTCGGTGTGTCCTCTGTAGCCTTCACTCCTCTTGGGGAGTATACAATGCATTAGAATGCCTCTAGCCTGTAGCCACAACGGCCGGAACCAGGGTGAGACATCCTGCTGCTTCGCAGCTAGAACTTCATGCTGATCATCTCATCGGTGAAATGCGTAGCAACAAATGAGGCATCAAGGCCGTACAAATAGTCATACCCTGGCAATTGCAAGGTCAAAACTGGAGGCTGATCGGAAACAGGAGATTGAAAAATATTCTTCACTCGCTGATTCTGCGCAAGTTCCTCAGGTCGAAGTCCACCCGGGTTTCTGATTTGCGGGTCTGCTTTCATCGTCAGTAGCTCCTTGACCAGGTCTTCATGACCAAAATGACTTGCAACACCCAGTGGGGTGGTGCCTAGCCGACCCAACAGCTCAAAGGGTGTAGGCTGCCGAACCACCTTGCTACGAGTGCAGGCTGCAAGGCAACGTTTTCCCGGCGTAGGCAAAGGCTTGCAGCACTGATTGATGTCGGCCTTGGCTCTTAGAAGCAACTGAAGGGTTTCTGTTCCCCAAGGATTCTGGCTGTAAAACATCGCCAGATAGGCCAAGGGCGTCACAACAGCACCCTCAGCATCCGGATTGACTTCTGCCTTCAGATCCAACATCGTCTGCACCGCGCGAGGCGGGGCACCAAGGCCGCACATGGCCGTCAGCGGTGTCAGACCATTGGCACTGCGACGGTTCACCTCTGCGCCGTAGAGGCAGAGCGTCTCCACTCCACCCCTGGACTTGCAACGCGCCAATGGGGGAGCCCCATCATAGCCATCCGCAGCATTGGGATTGGCACGCAACTGCAGGAGCTTCACTAGCACAGCTTCCCCCTCCGCGCCTCGATCTGCGACCATGTGGAGAGGACAGGTATCCGAGACGAAGGTCATCTGTCGATTCACCAGGCAATCAAGTGGTGCCTCTGCCTCTACCACTTCACCCAGCATCCTTAGGTCTTCGGACAAGGCAGCACAGGCCACTGCTCCGATACCGTTGGTTTGATCCAACGCCAGCGCTGACTTGAAGTAGAAGTCATGCATGAACTGTTTGATGCTCCTGCCAGCATCTGACTGAGTCACACACACACACACACTTGCCACTTCTACAGTACAGATTCCGTCACACCCTGTAACACCCACAGAGAATGGCTATGAGAAAATGAGGTGTCTTAACCGTGGCTCAGCTCCAGCAGCCATGAGCAGTGGCCACTTGAAAAAGGAGAAGCACGGTAAAAACAATGTAAAATTGACAAGACCTGGTGAACCTGCCAAAATACAAAGACTTACAAAACCGACCATCAGTTTCAAAAGTTTCAAATGATGATCTACTTTAGTCTAGTTTATTCTATTTTACTATTTGGGTCAGGATGCCATTCCTGTGGGGTTTGTGGTGGCTGCGGTGCCTCATTTCTTACACATATCGAATACCTGTAGCTTGGTGGCAAATCAGATATAGGCTTTCCATGGCTTTCCTCTCAGTGCTCCTCCCCTGACACCCTAACCACATCTGCTCGGTCCTTGGTGCGGCTGGCAATCCCACAATCTCATGGTGTCTGCTACTCAGGTACCGGAAGAGATCCACGTCAATTTGCTTGCCATTCATCAATTCACCTGGGCGGTTTCAGAGCAACCATCAAACTAGTTGCAGCCAGCCAAAATGGCTGCAGTCTAGAGAAAAGCCTAAATAGGCCAATCATACTGTATCCAATCATGACACGAATATACACGAATGCCTTTGTGAGGAAGATCGAGGTTATGACTGGTACCAGTATCAGTTCTCATTATGGGTTGTTGGAGTCTGTTGGAGAGCTCTCTCTATCAACCAGCAGCTCCTTGACGCGAATCTGGACTTTAAAACTTCTGCTGGTGCTGGGACGGATCTGGGCAACTATCAACAGCAACCATAGTGATATTAGCGTGAGCGGCGCCTTGACGCAGTTGAATGATGATTTGGTATCAATTGATCTGAAACTTTCCCACCATGGTTTGCTAGCCTACAGTCAGCCACTGCAGGTGCCCACGCGTCCGGATAAAATTGCCTGGAAGGCTACCTTTGCCAGAGAATGACTCATAGCCTCCTAGTAACCCCGACAACATAGAAAACATCCAGTAAGTACCCTCAGCAGGATTTTACATTTCTAGGTCTTTGGGGTTGCTATAGCATGGCTGGAGCTGCAAAAGGCAAGTTGCTCCTCATGTGAGCCAGCTTGGCATTCACGGCATCAGTGACTAACGCGCGGCAAATTGCATGGTCGCTGGCAAAGGAAAATTCCCCGTTCAGCGAGAACCTTGGCGAATTTCAATGGACTGAGCCACTCTCTATTTTCTCTAAACCCCACCTGGACCTGTCAAAATTAAACCTCCCACTCTGACCCGAACAGGTACTGACAAAACCTGCAAGGGGCGAGTGCTCGAAAGCCTTCGCACCAATAAACTCCGCCTTGTTCATGGAGTGGACTGCAATGGCAGGAACGACGTCCCTAATAGAGAGCGCATGCGTCCACATTTCACTCTGGCACCATCCACGAGACAACCAGGTTGCGAATGCGGCTATCCTGAGCTGTTGTCAAAAACTTCCCTCAGTTCCCACTTCAATACCATAATCTCAAATAGAAATGGGAACATGGAAAAAGCTTACCCCAACTCCAACTCCTGCTTTCCACTAAAAGAATGTGGAAGTTTTGGGACATCCACCTGGACATCTGTCCCTAAAACTGCCAAGTCATCTAAGTCTCTTGCCAGTTTCCCGGTGTTCCAACGGAGGCACTAAGGCCACGAACAAGTCGCTGCTTTGAACATACGCGGCCATGGACTCTGCAGCAAGATGGTGCTGATGAAGCAGGTGGGGTGATTGGGAAGACAACGGCAAGGAAAACCAGTCCAGCCAAAGATAGCCTAAAGAACTGGAGTTCATTCTGAAAACATCTGAAAACCATGAAAAATCACGAACGCTTACCCAAGTGGCCACTATCATACCAGTGACCCATGCACTTGATGTAACACTGTAAGTATTCCCAATTGGTCTTTCAAAGGTCAAATGGAAGATTATTGTGAGCAATTAATTGCAAAAGAGGATGCATGGGGAAATCCTCCCATCAACCCGTTGCACATCTTTGGGGAAATGACGGCTACCCTAACCAGGTGAACCATGTCAAGTCTAAGTGGGCCGAGCATCCGTTCGCCACCCGTTTGCTCGAGATGTGGTACCCATTCCGATGGCCGGGCAAGACGTGCGGCAAGAAGTTCTTTTCTACCTTTGGTGTGGCAGATCAATATTGACATGGTCCATTATGATCACAATGGAATTCCTGGGCAACTGGACAACATTTGTCCAAAATGTTCAACAATGTCCAAATGATTGGCATCTTTCACAAAAACCACAGGCTATCCTGGATCATGCCGTATCGCTGTGTGCCGTTGAACCATTGCAGCAAGGTGGCCGTAGCTTGTCGATCCATTAGATTCTGCAGCCAGCCCTTGAGCACTGATATCTTGGCTCCGGAAGGATCTGGATGCTTCTGACTCAACCACCTGCGAAGCATTAGAAATGCCACCCCAAACGCACCAATGTGTTGGATTTATGAAATTTCAAGGGCTGCATTGATATGTAGCATATATATATAATTATATGTACGTAATTATATGCATGGATACACATGTACACATGATAGCACATGATGCATATTTCAAGAGCCCCAAAATCACTACCCAGCAGGTACAGCTCTCTGGTTGGGCCGGTTGGATCTTTGAAAAGAACTTGCAGTTCCTGGTGGCCCATCTGCAGCATTCTGCAGCCAAGCAACTGGTGAGACACGAAAATGGTGAAAAAGTGGGCCTCGTGGATGTGCAAAATGCCTGATGACTTGAGCTCCAGGTGACTTGGGAGCTTCGGTAGGCTCAGGAAGTCATTGATCCGCATCACCCACATGGGATACTTCTTCTCCAGCTGTGGGGCCTGCTGGACATGGATCCTAGTGCCTGATGGCTAAAGAAAAAAAAAATCCTGTTGATTTCTCCATGTCTGAAACGTCTTTGGGAGGTGGCTGGATGTATGTACGGTATATGTACGGTATATGTACGGTATATGTACGGTATATGTACGGTGTATGTCCGGTATATGTACGGTATATGTACGGTAATAAAACTGTACTCGATCTTGCCGTAGTGGACATATCTGATGATGATTTCTGTAAATTTCTGTCCTATAATGATGGTCTTTCTTGTGCATCATCGTCATCGTCATCGTCATCATCATCATCATCATCATCATCACCATCATCATCGTCATCGTCGTCCTCATCATCATCATCGTCATCATCATCATCATCGTCGTCGTCGTCGTCGTCGTCGTCATTGTCATCGTCATCATCGTCGTCGTCGTCATCATCATCATCATCAACTTCTTCATCATCTTCATCTTAAGCTTCATCTTCATCTCTCTCTATCTCTATTTGTGATCCTGCATATCTATATAATATTATATAATAATATTATATAATGTAATACAATATAATATAATATTATATTATCCTAGACATCCAATCGTACTAGAGAAAAGTACCCCCCATGGTTTCGTACTAGTTTTCATGAAAACGCGTGAAATATGGCAAATAGTTCAAATTTTGTTAAAATAGTGATCTTCGTATCGTTTTTTTGAAACGTATTACTTTTTAGGGGCACCAAGCACAAACGGTCAGAAAAACAGAACGCAACTCGAGCGCAATTTTGCGCAACTCGAGCGCAATTTTGCGCAACTCGAGCGCAATTTGAAAAAGTATACACTTTGCAAACACACACTAGCAAGATCGTGTACTTTTTTGGAAGGCGACCACTTTTTTGTGAAACGTAATCGAAATTGTTGAAACGACAACTTTTCAATTCGTGATACTTTTTTCTAGTACAAATGGATGTCCAGGATATTATACTATATTATATCATATTATATTATATTATATTATATATGATATGCAACTATATTATAATCAATTATATGGGGGTTATCCAAAATTATAGTACCCGAAAACTGCCCTTACGCCACGCTTTCGCGAACCTTTCGCACCCTTTCGCGCCCCAGCAGAATCGGGACATGGGATTATGATTAGGTTTTCGTGTGCAATTTCGTCACAAAGATTTACAGGAGGATTGTATTTAAAACATTCTTTTGGACATTTGACTTCTAGACATTGGTTTTGCACCCATTCTGTGAAAAGCTTTTGAAGTTGCGACATTGCAGACAGAACTAGCCCATTTTGGGCCAGGGTTGGGTAAGGGAGGACCCAGGGAGGATTCGCCTTTCGCGAACCTTTGGCGGACCGTTCGCGAACCTTTCGCGGATTTCTCGTCTAAAAAATGAAATTTCAGAAACTAATGTTTATGCAAGGGTGTCTTTTACAAATTTATGCCAATCAATGTGCGCGCGTGCAAATCGTGCAAGGAAAAATGCCAAACATGAATACGATAACTTATATATAATATATATATTTATTTATTTATTTATTATTTATTTATTATAAATTATAAATAGATATAAATAGTGGTATTCAGACCTTTTGCAAACCTTACGCCGCGCTTTCGCGGCCTTTCGCCACTGCAGCAAAACACACACACACATCCATATCTGCAGATGTCACTCGGATACTAAAAGCCTTGCATGGGTTTTAGGACGACTCCCATATATATTCATATGCTACTGTACTTTCCACAGCCCCCCAGATATTGCGAATTTCCGTGGTGGAATTCCCGCCACCCCCGCGAACGCCTTCTCTCTAGGGCTGCTGAGTGGTGATTCCGCTTTGCTGCGTGCGCTGCCCATGGTGGTCCACCCGCCGCTCCCGGTGACCCTACTTGAGCTGGCACATCCTTCAGCCATGGAACAAAATGAAACATAATGAGATACCATGAAGCAATCAGCTCTGACAGTCTGAGACAGGAAGTTTGAGACTTCCATTGTGACATCCTTTGGCTAGAAGGTGTTTCATTGTCATAGACTCATAGAAGCTGTACTGTTTCTGTACTCATATTTTCCGCAGATTCTTTTCAATATCGAATTTCACTCCCGAGCTTTTTTGGGAGGATGGAATCATTGAGGCTCCATCCTCTAAGTGTCGCTGTCGCACCCAATCTTCGACACGTTCATTGCAGGCCGGCCTGGGAGCAATGCAAAACGGGTACGAGTACGTCATGCAGGTTGTAGTTCGCGAAACTTTGCCCATCCACCGAACATAGTGGTGTAGTGTGTATCGGTATCGGTCATGCTCAAATCAGGCTAAACATGTTATAAAACATTGTTCTGGGTAAATGATAATATTTCATAATATTTCACCGACCTGAAGTAAGATGAATTAAGGCTATGTGGGGATGATTCCCCTTATGAACCATGATTCCCAGTGAGGTCGTTATAATTTACCCAGATTGTTGTATCTGGCAAGAAATCCACTTGCACCTTGAATCTTCCACTTTCAAATGGTGGTGGTCACCGTCAAACCCCGACTTGCGATACTTCTCGTGCTGCAGGCCTCTTTTGATCGATCCTTAGCCATCATTGCAGATCGCCAGTGCAACACAGTGCCATTCCAAACATCTTCAGGATCCTTCGGGGCTTCGGGGAGTATGGCATGTTGGCAAAGGTTAACGCGCACATGTTGCAAATCCACTCGTGGCATGGCTCAGGTCCCGCGCGCGATATCTGGGGCCATCCTGGTTGTGATTGTAAAATCTTGTAAATGTAAAACAGATTAAAACAGCACCACAAAAAGAGGTTCTGAATGAGTCGCAAAACAGAGTGGGATCTAGCCTGCCACGGCGTGCTTTTTGGAGTTCTTCAGGCTAAGCACTTGTCAACACCAAAGCAAAGTACAACCGAACTCAACAAACCAGACACATGCGATTTCGTGTTTTCTTTCAAGAAGAGAAGCTTAAACTTAAACTTGCGAGAAAAAAAAGGAGCAAGTCAATCACCAATAGTGCAAGGATTGTGTGTCTGTGTGGCTGGCGAAGGTGGCAAAGGGCATGGTCCACTGTCCACTATCCCCTCCTGGAAGACACCGCAGCGACGCGACTCTGAGCCGAAGCTGGGCCGCCGTCAGCGCTAGAAATGACGGGCTGGTGCTGGCGACAAATATCGGAAAGACTCTTGTCAACATCAAAATAGCATAACATAATATAAAATAGCTAGATCCTTGAACGCCATTGACCGCATTGTGGAACTTCCGGCTATCATCCTGATCAAAGTCAAATTCTGTCTATGCTCTTTCATTCAAAGCCTGCAGAAGGGTAGGACATCATACAGCTGGCACAATGCGTTGCGGACTACTCAGCGGCTCAGGAATATTTAGTGTTGATACGAATTGATGAGGCAAGATGTGTTGCACTATGTCACTACGTCACGCTGCACTGCATGTCATGAGGTAGCTTCCCTGTTCCGACAGTCAGTCAAACAATGCCAAACCAAAGGTGCTTTAGTGATTTGGCTGTGTGTGGACATCAGCTGCCCTTACCTGCAGGACTCTTTTGCATACTTTTGCCACCTCACTTCTGTCTCGTCTTGAAGCGGCCGCCTGCAAAATTGTTGGAAGATGGGCTGAAAACATGTGGGGATGGCTCAAACATAGTCTGCATTAGTCTGCCAATGGGCCTGCAAATGGGGAACATGTTGGCGGTATACATATTGCGGCTGTATGCGATCCATTCGCATGTTGTTTGCAATTATTGTGGCAGCCCCAAGCACGTGGACAGAAGCCTGTTGAACAACTTTTACTTTACTGTTGGAGAATGTTGCTATATGTTGCTCATGCTTCTACCACATACTCCTGCAATATGATGTCACATATAATAATATAATATCAAGGAACAGTTGGGGTAGCCAAGCGAAAGATTCAGTTTCAAGATGTTTCAAGTTTCAAGTGCCTGCACCAAATGGCTTTACCATACTGGCGCTCACTCTTCAGCCATTTCCATGACCGGCGGCGCGGTTTCGCGCTCTGGCCGGGGCATGATCCTACCATCCTTCTCTCTCCGGTAGAAGACAGCGTACTCGGGATAGATGGAGGCATCATGGAAGAAAATGAACTCACGGAAAGTACCAACTGCCTTCTCTCTGTCTCCCAGCACGTGGTCGAACTCACCATTGAGCACTGGATCGCGGAAGTCACCAGGCTGCTCAGTGACATAGGACCGACCCAGCAAGGCCCTACACACCAGGACGGCATAGAGGCCATCATATTCACCACCTGCATCGTCCCGAGCATACTCGTCGGCTTTGGTCGAGCTTTCTGCTAGGTAGATACCTGGTCCAAACATTGTGCCCGCACTCTTGCCGGCAAAGTCAACGGTGAACGAGTTGCTGAGAATTGCCACTGCCGAGGTTGGGTTGGTGCCATGTAGCAAGTATGCCTGGTTTGCTGGATTGCCAACCGAAGCATGTGTACACCTTTGTGCCAGGCTGTGGCTAGCCGTCATCGTCTTAGGAATTACAAAGTTTGATTCTGCTGAGCGGCACGACTCGGACACGACCTTTCGACGTTCGGCATAGCGATCCCAAAGCTGAGGGTGTTCGCTTCGAATACATTGCACAGCTACAAAGCGATCTGCTAGGGGTTGTCCATCCTTGCGATCTCTGGTGACCTTGTTCTTGAAAGTGTTGTCCAAGATCTCCTGCATCCATGCAAGTTCATCAGCTGTTCCTGGAATAAGCTTCTGACCTACTTCTCCATTGATACAACCTTTGTCTTTCCAATAGGGTGGCGGTTGGAGGGGCGGTCTGCCCAAGGGCTTCACATTGGAGGAGGACATGAAAACACCACGACCGCCCGCACGGTGACGGAAGACCATCTGCATCTCGCGAGCTGCCACACTGTCGTAGTACTCCGCAGGAACGTGCTGGAAGGAGCGGCTTAGATTATCGCTGTTGCACACGATCAAATCCTGCTTTTTCGCTCAAATTCTGGGGTGGGCGACATCATCTTGCTTAAAAGATGCACCCAAAATCACCCAAGAAACTTAAGACACCTTATGACATCCCCCTGCCAATTAGGGGGGTGGGGTTGGAGCCACCCATTTAGTAGTGGTCCCGGTATTTTTCTCTACAAAATGCCGGGCCTGAGTCTACAAAATGGATTGCCTGGAAACTCTCTCTGCTAAATCAGGGCCCTGGATAGGTTTCTTCACTACAAAATGAGTACCGAAAAAGATGTTTAAAAAGGGTTTTGATTTTGATTCATTTTTTTTATCAAGATGGTTTTCAAAGGCTGTTTTTAGATGTTTTTGGCCATTATCTAGATCCCAGATGATCCCAGTTTGTAGACAAAAAATGGGCCCTGATGAGCCCTCAGCATTCTAAAATTTCCAAGCTGATTTATGTGATCAATTTCAAGATACCCATTTTGTAGTAAACCCGAAATGCACCAAAAAACATCAAAACACAGATTGAAGGGAGTAAAAAACCACAGAAGGGTTCGCTGGAATTTTTCCGTCTCAAGACTCAAAACCATGAGGAAACAAATTAGCAAGTCATCATATTGTTCACTGTGTGTGTCTGTGTTTTTTGGAAGGAACCACATGATGGGTGTCAAGAACCCAAACAGTCTTGAACAGTCTAAAGTCTTAAGTTGCATGATTGAGAAAAAAAGGAAGAAAAAGATACTGTAACCACAACGGCAAGGCATCTTGTAGGTGCTTGGAAGGAAAGGCATGATGGGGGACGTGAGAAGAGAAACACCCCACAAATACTAAGTATGACTTTTGACTCAAATTTTCTTCTTAGTACTTCTCTTGGGGTGTTCAGCTATATGACTATGCACAGGAAATAACACAACACCAAACCAAACCATATTATAGCGGTTTCGAAGGGGACTTCTCACTTTGTAGGGGCATGACGGAGGAACAAAAAAAGTATAAATGCTCGCAAATATATCCTGCGCAGTCTGGAGCCAGACCTTTTGAAGCATGTGAAGCAAGAAAATAAGAACAACAACCCACTTTGTAGGGGTTTACCTGGGTAGGAAAAATGCGCTGCATGGTTCCAATCGGAAAGTATGCAAAATCAATTTCGAAAAGTCAAAAAACGAAAAGTCGAAAAGTGTGAGGGTTTCATTTGATTTTCGAAAATCGAAAAGTCGAAAAGTGAGAAGGTGTCATTTTCAATTTCGAAAAGTCTAAAAGTGGAAAGGTGACATTTTGAATTTCGAAAAGTCGAGAAGTGGAAAAGTGAAAAGGTGACATTTTTGAGTTTCGAAAAGTCGAAAAGTGCAAAGATTTCAGATTGAATTTCGATAAGTCGAACAGTTCAAAGTTGAAAAGTCGAAAAAGTTGAAAAGGTCAAAGAAGAAGACCACATTGAACATCGGCATCCAAAACAACTTGAGTCATCTTTCCTACATCTTTCCGAGCAACTATGGCTCTGGTTGTTCGGTAAGATTCCAGCCTTGTGGCGATGAAATCCTGACCGTTTGATGATGACGATCCGAAGAATGTGATAAAGCAAAAACAGTTTTTTTTTGAAAACCATCCCTAACATCACCATACCTGGATGAACAACAACCATCCTAAATGGAAGTTGTTTGTGGCATTGGGCGTCACAAGTCCTGGACATCCCCACTGACTTTCCCGAGAAAGTTAACTACAAATGAAGGAGTTTCGCCATGTTTGTCAGCGTGTGGGGTAAGGATGTTAGTTCAAATATGTTCAAATGATATGTGTGTTTCTTAAGGTAAAACTATTAGGGGACAAAAGGATCTTATTTCCCGTCTTTTATTTCCGAAGCATCGAGTAGTAGTTATTGGCATGCGGCTGATACGCGGCGCCCTTGGAAGGGTTGCCAATTTTGAGATGTGCCATTTACGATCCCTTGGAAGGGTTGCAAATTTCAAAAATGAGGCTTGCGGAAATGGGGGTATAGGATTTGTTTTTTTTGAGTTTTTAACATGTTGCACATGCTGTGGTATGATCATCAGGGGGGGTGGGGGTGGGGGGTGGGAGGGGTGTATTAACGTTCTTGACGAGCACTTCCTTTACGTTACGGAAGATGCACACGTTGCGCATGCTGTCGTATGATCATCAGGGGGGTGGGGGTGGAGGGTGGGGGGGTGTATTAACGTCCCTGAGGAGCACTTCCTTTACGTTACGGAAGATGCAAACGTTGCACATGCTGTCAGTTGTGTCAAAGATTATCCCCACAAAAGGTTCAAGTTGGCCCAAGTCAACCACAAACAAAATATCTTTACTAAGACTAAGACTTATCATTTTCGAGGTCGTTTGTGGGATAAATCCTATAGAGCCATTGTTGGTGGTACCCGACAAATGGATGGAACATGGAAACACTTGAAAAAATGGCGACCTCCGTCGATGCTCCGCAAAAAAAAAACAAAACGTGTACAAAAAAAGGTACACTTGGGCCTACAGCTGGACATGGCGTCACAACGCTGCCTTGTTGCAGACTGTGGCTTCTGCATTGCCACAAGCGCTCTGGCACCGCTAGCGTCGAGAAGAGAAAAAAACTGGAAGAGTGAATGTCGCCCTGATATGATTCGGATGATTGAAAATCATAAATTTCTATAATGTTTTTTTCTTGACCGTTGAAGAGCAAAATCGAGTCACCGCGCAGGCGAAACGCACATTTTCACTCTTGAGTCACACGCCTGCCAATCGAAATGAATGTCCATGTTGCAAACGTTTTTTGACGACTCCTGCAAATACCAGCATTTTGTCTCTTAGCCTCAAAAATCAGAATTTCAAATTCGTCACCCTTACAAGGGCGCCGAGTCAACCGGTTGCCTAGTTATTTAATATAGTGTTTTTTCTTGAACTATATTGCGGGAAAAAAAGGATCCTACTTCTTTCATTTTCCGAAGCATCCAGTAGTAGAAATACTATGTGATTCTATGTGATTTGTTTTTCCGAAAAAACAGGAAATGAGGATCTTATTACCCTTCTTTCAATTTCCGAAGCATCGAATCGAGCATTTCAATTCAATTCATATCTGTTGTTCTTTACATATTTCAGGGAATGGGCATATTTATTTCCCTTCTTTCATTTCCCGCAGCACGGAGAAATTCAGAGAATATGTGTTTTTTTTGTCAGCTAATATGAGGGGAAATAAGGATCTTATTTGCCTTTCTTTTCATTTTCCGAAGCATCAAATGGTGCAAATAATACGCATTTTTGCTTGACTTACATTAGGGGAAATAAAGCATCTTGTTTCCCTTCTTTCATTTTCCGAAACGTTGAGTACTTGAAGTCATATGTGTTTTTTCTTCACCTATTCTATCAAGGAAAATAAACATCTTAAATACCTTCTTTAATTTCCGGAAACATCGCGTAGTGAAAAAAAATGTTGATGTTTCTCCATCTTTTCTGATATAGGCGAAATGTGGACCTTAATTGTCCTTCTTTCATTTTCAGCGTAGTGGAAATAATATAGTTTTGTTTGTCCTTTTTTTATTTTTTTTAATGTTAGGAACTGTTGGGGAAATGTGGATCTTCTTTCCTTTCTTTCATTTCCCGAAACATCGCGTAGTGCAAATAGTATTAATTGTTTATATTTTTCTATTTTTTCTTATGGAACTTGTGTGGGAAATGTGGATCTTAATTGTCCTTCTTTCATTTCCCGAAATGTGGCGTAGTTCAAATAATAAGTGATTTTTGTTTACTTATACTACGGGAAATAAGGATCCTATTTGCCTTCTTTCAATTTTTGAAGCATCAAGTAGCTCAATTCAAATCATATCTGTTTTCTTGATATATTTTTTTCATTTCCCGAAGCACGGAGAAATTCAGAGAATATGTGTTTTTTTCTCAGCTAATATAAGGGGAAAAACATATATGTGCCCTCTCTCATTTTCCGAAGCATCGAGCGGTGCAAAAAATGTGCGCTTTTGCTTGACTTACATTAGGGGAAATAAAACATTTTGTTTCCCTTCTTTCATTTTCTGAACCATTGAGTACTTGAAATCATACGTGTTTTTTCTTCACCTATTCTATCAAGGAAAATAAACATCTTATATACCTTCTTTCATTTCCGGGAACATTGCGTGGTTCAAATAATATGTTTTTTTCCGTCCTTATCAAATTAAGGGAAAGACGCATCTTATGTCCCTTCGTTCATTTTCCACGGCATCGAGTAGTTCATTTTTTAATTTCCGTTTTATCTGGTGAAAAATAAGGATATTTTTTCCCTTTTTTCATTTCCTGAGCATTGAGTAGCTCAAATAATCTGCGTTTTTTTATCTTACATTAGGGGAAATAAGGATTTTATTTTCTTCCTTTTTTTTCCAGAAACATCCAGCGGAACATTCAATATGCGTTGCTTCCCCTCTTCTGAGGGGAAGCAAGGATCTCATTTCCATTTTTTCATTTTCGAAACATCCAGCTGATCAGCAAGTATATGTAACTTACATACCTTATCGGCAATCAAATATGGGTGCCGAATGAAAACTACCTGCGCACAGGTTTGATCGCACTCAAATGCGTACATGTATATACGCATATATGGTAAAATATATGTATATAAAATATAGTTGCGTACAAACCAAACATGTTTGTATGCACATGTGCAAACAAACAGAATTTAATGTTAAGCAGGTATATGCATATTATAGGTATATGTTTACATGTTTGACACCTATGATGATATGTATATACAGTAGATTCTCCCAAATCGGTGAAGCAACTTCATCACTTCTCCAACTTCGTTAGACCACCCTGTAACTTGCAAACCTTGCTGGCTCTCAAATAGGCATGCCGAAACAAAACTATGTAGGCACGGGTATTTTTAATATGCAAATTTTATACAGGTAAATAAATGCAAATAATATATACCTACTGTTTAAATTATCTATATATATATATATATACATACACACATACATATACATGTATATATGTATACATGTATATGTATGTGTTTATATGTATATGTCTGTCTATATATATATACACATATGAAATGTATATAAATAAGATAAACTTCAATATATATATATTATATTGTGAATGGCCTGCGGTTCGAAGTACCTGCGTGTATGTGGTCTTGTACCCGACCTTCTTCTTCTAGGTGCTCACCAAGAGTCAGCAACGCTCATTCCATTTTCGCTCCTTCTGCGAGGGATGTCAGTCTTGAGCCAAGGCGTCGGGATCAATGTCATACCGACGCACATCCCACATGAATTACATATGACATCCAGGTGCAACCTCGCCTAATCCCTATTCACACCCCCCATGCCCAGCTCTTTCAGTCGCTGGGCACAGAAGCAAGTGGCATTTACAAAAAAAAGGATGATGGTGCACCTGTCTCGAATTAGGATTGTCAGTGTTGCACCTAATCGAGCTATATACAGTGCGGTTTTAATTCATAGCCTTTGCGTGATTGAAAATCCGAAGGTTCACGTACTCACCGTCGCACGATGTGCATACGGTTTTCCATTCCCCTTCCAGGTTCAGGTACTAACCGTCGCACGATGTGCATACGGTTTTCCGATTCCCCGTGTTGGATAAACTGTGCACCGCTCTATTGAGATAATCATCTCAATTCATATCCTTTGAAAATTTGTACCATCGCACAAAGGACGACTTCGCATCCATCATGCGTAGGTGTTGTGTGAATTAGCCCGGCGCTCAGATTACCCTCAGGCGTACTCCACATTGAAATAGACCAAGCATGACTTATCCTTTTCGCCGCTTCTTCTTCTGAGAATCCTTGGTGCTCGAAGTGGCTCCCTCCTCCGTGTTCTGATTGTCGGCGACTGCTCTGACGTAGTCTCGTACACGTTCTCGTTCATAAGGGTCAAGCGATTTGAAGCTCGCTTCCATCTGAGCTGTACTCTGCGTGAATGCTTTCAATTTGCCTTCCCAAATCCGTTGAAGTTGTTGAGGAAGTGCAAGTCCAATCTTGTTGAGCGTCATGAGAAACGAAAACGTACGTGCCCTCTCCGTCACAGCGCACGCCAACTCCACGGGGTCGAGGTGGATGTGGTCATCTCGTTCCGGTGGGTTGATCCTGAAGTAATATGAAGTAATCATAAGATCGTACAGCAAATTGTTCCAGCGATGATCTTGCGGCTTGCGCATGAACTCTGCCGCATCTCGCCGGATTTCTAATCGTCGTTCTTCATCTCCATCGGCGTTGTCGACAACTTTCGAATAGATGAGTTGAGGTGTAACTCCTGTCTGGACGAGGTACTTCATGATCTTACAAAGAACCTTTATGCCGTTGACCCCCTTCAAATAAACTTCAAGGTCCCTACCGCCAACCTTGCCATTCTTCGCGTTGATCTTGAATGACTCCTTGAGCTCATCTTCGGTGGGTACCCTTAGTTCACCTTTAGCATCTTCGCCAACGTAAGGAATATATCCATCGAACTCAGGAAGAAGCTTGATGTTCTTCACATGGTCGTAGTACGCTTGCGCTGAAGCCATTGAAGTCCAAGCATGAAATAGCGCTTATATCGGTCCTTCAAATAGGTGAGGATCATGGCGTCCATCGCGCTTGCCGTGCTGTCGATAGCGTCCTCGTTCTGGGCGGTGTCGATGCAATGGATAACGGATCCTTGAATTGTCCTTGTCGTCCACAGGGACAGCCTGATCTTAGCTTCCCTTTGTTCCTAATCTCGTTCTTGTTCCTGGGGGACTCGTTCATCTTCTTCTTCCTGTTGTTCTTTTGTGTTGTTGCCGAAAGCTACTTTGGGATCTGGTGCTGATTGTTCACGTCCGCTTCCTGATCCAGTTTGTGGTCGGCTTGGCCTTGATTCGGACATGTCCACGTCTTCATCGGATTTCTCCTCGGCCATCTTCTTGGTTTCTCTGACTAGCCGATCAATCTCATCCTTCTCCATCTCGACATCTCCATCATCGTCTTCGGCACCATCACCGCTCTTCTGGCGTTCACGTTCTGGCATACCTTGGGCTGCACTCTCATCATGTGTAGCTGATTTCTCCCCCCAGCTGACTAATGATCCATGACATCGAATACAGATGGACAGGATGTTTGGAGTCTCGGTAAGGCATGCAGGACATATGGTGTGTCCGGCTTCCCTCGGAGTGTAATTCTCGGCGATGAACGTCACAATTCTGTTTCTCAATTCGTCCCGGGGGTCCAACACCCCGTTAGCTTTCTCAAGCTTCTCAACGTCCTGGACGAACTCGTCGTAGAACGGAATGTCGTCCTCGGTGTCGATCTCGTTCAGCATAGCTTTGGAGACCCGCAAAACTGTGTTTGCTGTAGCAATCTCCTTCGGCTCCTGACAAGATCTCACCAATTGGAATTTCCCGGAATCAACGAGTAGTCGTTCCCAATCATAGTTGTTGGCCTGATACCAAGCTGCGATCACCTCAGAGAACGGGATGTTCCCATTGACCACCATCTGGCCGGATGCATTGACCATTGGGCCAATTGACCCCCTAGAACTAGAATCTTCTTGTACCGTTCATCCCATGGTGCAAATGGATTGAGAAACACTTGTGTTCGTCCTCCTTTGTGACCTCCTGGTCGGAGACCTTCTTTGATGATGCCGTTCACGTTCTTGAACTCGGTCACGTGGTAGCAAAAATGAAAGTCATCTGCCAGCTTGGTGGTGATCGGGTGACAGATCCTGCTGTAGTCAAGGCGAAAGTCTTGCCCTTGGGCAGAGAATCCTCCAGGTGAGCGCACTGCAATCGGCGCTAGAAACACCTCTTGAGCAATGAGTTGGTGAATGTCGTCACCAACCTTCATGACATCCCTGAGGTACTCGTCGGGCTTGTCGAATGTTGAAATCAAGACGATGCACAGGAACTGGATGCGGATCTTGTTCTTCTCCTGGAACTCTGACCAAACTGTCTTGATCATTGTGTTGACGCGCTCTTCTCGGAAATCGACGTCAATGAGTCCGTCATCCTCAAGTCGGATGTTCTCATGTTCGAAGATCCACGGGTGGTGCAGGAAGTCCATAATGTCTACCCATCCGGCTTCATCACACTTGAGTCCGGAGAACATTGTCTTTCTGCCACCGTATGTCTTCTCCCATACTTCTTTTCGTCCGATGTGGTGTCGCAAGGCCTTGTTGAAGTAGTAGCTGTAATCATTCTCCCACTTCTCTAAGCAGACTCGGTTTCGATGGGTTTCGGTCGGCAATCGAAATTCAATCCCTCCTCCCGCGTAGCTGCTGGAGTAGAATGTGCCGCCCTTGATCGGTAAGAAAGATCTTCAGCTTCCCGATGTCGGTCCCGATCCTGAGCTTCCTGTACATCTTGTGGTCGGAGTACAAGAGGGCCGACTTCATCTCTTTACAAGTGAGGGTGATTCCTTTTCAGAAAGGACTGTTGTGGCCGCCCAAATCTCACACTTAATATGTATAAAGAATACTTCTTGTGAGATTTGGGTGTCACAACATTCCCTTCCGATAACTTGTGTGTTGATATCTGTTCAAGCCCCAAGGATTAATCTGGATTAATCTGGGACCAAAAAAACAAAAAAACAACCAAAAAAAAAACAATGTTTTCAGGACTACTTGGATCAGGGCTATCTTTAGACTAGTCTCCAAAACATTGTTTTTTTTTTTTTTGGTTTTTTTGGTCCCAGATTAATCCAGATTAATCTAAGATCATCAGATCTATTTAACTACTAATTTCCAACATGTGGTTAGCTAATTTTCTATATTCCCTGCTCATCCATCAAATATAGGCCATGTCGTTTGAATCCACAAGTAAGCATTAGCACATGGAAGTTTCCTCAAGTAAGGATCCATCAAATATATACCATATTGTTTGAATCCACAAGTAAAGATTGGCACATAGAAGTTTCTTCAATTAAGGATCCATCAAGTGACCTCCAAACAAAGCCTGAGTACTTTATGCCAGGCGCAGGTTCATGTAAAGATCATATCATTGTCTTTTTACCATTTTGGGACCAAGCATCCATAACATTTGAAACATGCTTCTTTGTTGCAGGCAAAAACCTGGGGATACTTGAAACAGTTTTGGATTTTCCATATACATTTTTCCAATAGTAGCTAGCACTTCAATCTCTATATGTTCACTGACAGTTTCCTCCAAAGATTCTTACTTGAGATTTACATGTGATGCTCTTGGATCTGTACAAATGCTTACTTGTGAATACAAAGAAGTTTATTGTTTTGTTTAAAACCTCTTGACTTGAGATTTACATGTGATGTTCTTGGACCTGTACAGATGTTTACTTGTGAGCACAAACAGAAACTTGTATTGTCCTGCCTAAAACATCCTTACTTGAGATTTACATGTGATGTTCTTGGATTTTTGTGGTATATTAGAGCATCTTTACTTGAGATTTACATGTGTAGGGGATGATCCTGGGCCTGTACAGATGTTTCCTTGTGAGCCAAAAGAATCTTTTATGGTTCCTTGAAACCTCTTTACTTGAGATTTACATATGATGATCTTGGATCTTTAGAGATGCTTACTTACTTGTGAACAGAAATAACCTTTTATGATTCTTCAAATCATTTTTGTAAACAAGTGCACTGGGCCTTTGCACTTGCAATTGTTTCAAAGTTTTGGGAAAGGAAACAAGTTGCTGGCATTGCCAGTTTTGATTGCATCACACTATGAATTTTATATGTCCATATTGGTGTCCAAAGGTTTGGGAATCAGTGGAACCAAGTCCGAATGTATAATCAAAATCCTTAAAAACCACATGTCAGCCCTTGAATTTTCATATAAATTTTATATGAAGTTTATATGCAGTTTATATGCAGTTTCAAAACTACATGTAGTTTATATGCAGTTTTGACCAAACTACATGTAGTTTATATGCAGTTTTGAAAACTGCATATAAACTGCATATAAACTACATATAAACTGCATATAAACTGCATACCAAAAATCTACAGATTTTGAATGATTTTGACATGCCTGGAAAGCTGAAAGCTTGAGATTTTGAACTGCTGCTGCAAGAAAATTTGTGATTTTCAAGGATGACAACTTAGAAAGAAAAAGTATATATACACATGCAAGACCTTTTAGGCAGACCACTAACTGAACCAAAGATACTTTGATGAAATGAACCTGAGGGCCATTGCTGCTAAAGTTTCAGATCCTTTTCAAAACTTGGTAAAGGCTGCAAATAATGTTTCTCACGAAATAATTTCATATGTGTCCCATGACATTTGTCAAGACTGCCTGGAACTTACCAAATAAAATTGCAAGACATTTGGCTAAACAATGGTTCAAGAGTTATTCATGACTTTTTTGTGTAGGTTTCCCAGTGAAATAGTTCATGGTTAATTAAAAACTTGACAACAATAGTTAAAAAAGAGGCGGCCACAACAGTCCCCTCCCTTCCTTTTTGGCTCGCCGTGCCGACGATGTGGTTCAGCTCATCCTTCGTCAACGGCCCCTTCTCAACGACTTTCACTCCATTGGTACTCTTCTCACCATGTGCTCGATCACCGATCACTGATAGTGGGATGGATTAAGGAGGTACATGTACTCTCCCTCCCTGGTGGCCTTGTAACCTTCTTGTTGAAAATGTTCCTGTCCCTTGTCTTCGGGCTCCTTGGTCATCTCCTCATCTTCGACTTCATCGCCCATGGAGCTTCTTCCTCAGATTAATCAATGCCATCTTGACCTGATCACACCTTTTGTTGGACATTCATAGTTGGGATGTCCGTTCTCACCACACTTCAGGCAAACGTTGTTGTCGTCAGCCAATGCAAAGAGTGCGTCGATGGCCTCGATGACTGCTCCCTTGTCTTGTGAGATCTGGAACTCCTCCTCAGGGTTGGATGGAGATTTGGTCGCGTCGTGCATGTCCGGGGCCGCAGATGTGCTTGCCCCTTCCGCACTTGCTCCCGCACTCCCGGTCGTTGGTCCCTGGGCCGCAGATGTGTTTGCCCCGGTTCCGTGACCTTCCTGTTCCATGTCATCATCATAGGGTCCATCGGCCATAGACCTCTTGTAGTTCTCGCAGATGATGCCGATCTCTTTCTCCTCAATCAGACAGGCATTTCGAAACTGTGCCACATTGGGATGTCGCGTAGGATCTTGTTCACAATAGCCTCTTCATGGTTCATGGGTTCAGTGATCCTTGACCCGCCTCTCTTGGTGTTGGGAGTTGTTGTCGATCTTGTCGTTCCATGGAAGATGTTGTGAGCGATGCCTCCAGGCCTGCAAGTAGCTCACCCGGATCTGCCTTCCTCTCCATGAACGTGATCTGTGACTTCGTCATGTTGGCAAGGTCAAGCATACCGAGCCACATTTCGACCACGTCGCCGCATTTCTCGGCTGCGGGGTCGGGGTAACCCATAATGTCACCGAAGTCATTCCCAAGCACCATCTTGAGGTAGTCTTTGTAGAAGACGTTTCCATAATCTTTGGAGACACGATATGCAAATCGTTCGAATGTGCCCTTCTCGGTCTCCAATGGGAACTCTTCTCGAATAACGACATATTGTCTCCCACGTTTTCCAGTGAAGATCTGCTTCACGCGATCCCTGGGAACTCTGACCGTTCCGAAGTGCGATAGCGCCTTCATCAGGATCTCGCCATGCTCACATCCCTTGTTACCCACCATTGCGCGGGTGATGTCCTTGAGGAACTGAACGAAGTCCTTTTGTGGGTCCGTCACAACAGTGCCTTCGTCATTTATGATGTTGAAGAACGCTCTGATCCTTGCGGCCGTCTTGACGATCATCTTTCGTTGATATTCTGGAGGCCGCAGACCATAGTCCCTCGACATCTCACTGGCTCGGCATGCTATGCACTCTTTCCCACTGCCAAGGTCCTTGTTCATGAAATCGTGTGGGATCACTTCATCATCTAATCCATTGAAATGCTGTTGGCATAGAATCACATCATCGCGCCCATGATTGACGTAGAACCACATGTCGTACATGTTGGCTGAAGTTTCCGGCAACACTGATCTCACCGTTGCCTCAATCCATGGCGCCTTCTCGTATTCCACATTGACTCTTCTTCCACCACCAACCGTACCTGGGCCATCAGTTCCAGCGCTTGCAGCGTCAGGAACTCCACCTCCGGTTCCGATACCAACCGTTGCGGGCTCCTTGAGCACCTTCTCCATGAGCTCCAGATTGATGCCGACTTTCAAGGAGGATTCCTTCACCATGTCGTTCAACATCGTTCAACCCTTTTGAAGCCTCGACGTTCAGAGAGCACATCAACAGTACCCGCTGTCTGAACAAGAATTTCTCAATGGTGGCGAAAACTCCCAGTCGATCTGGCATTTGGTGGTTGTTCATGTAGTGGTTGCCAGCATGACCATACATCAATCTCCACATTCCATCACCAGTGGTGACCATGATTCCAAAGCTTCTCAAGATGTCTGCCGTGTCCATAGCAATGTCTTGGATACCAGATGGAATACCATGAAACCTGGAGTTCTTGCACAGCGACACGAAGATTGGTCTCGTCGCCATCTTGTCGACTTCTCGAATTGCCTCGGCCAGTCGTTCAGTGAAGTTTCGTTCAACCCACACATGATATGGGTGGTGGTCAGTGATGAGAAATGAAAATAATATCCAAAAATGGATCGTCACGTTCTCCTCTGCCGCGATGTCCGGCATCACGTTTCTCTTCAAGTGTTCAACTGCATTGAGGAATTTCTGGGCTTTGGTCACACCTTTGAAGCTGTTGATGTCGATGACCGTGATGGCATAGCCCATCTCATCGAGCCCATACTGGATGTTGGTCATTCCCCTTGCATTCGAGCTGCACTTGTAGACGAGGTCCGTGATCAGAATGGTCTTGCCAAACCGGAACTTCCCTGCCAAAACATCCTTCTCTTTGCGCACCGATGGTCTTTCCACAATGGTTCCACCGATGCCTGACATCAGGCATCGTTTCCATTTCACGTACTCACGGTCCGTTGCCTGCATGTCATCGTTCATGTTGACCATGACCGTCATCGACCCGACTGATAGGTAGTAGTTTTGGTGCAACATGCCCCCACGCTTCACGGCTGCATTGTAGATTCTCAGCCATTCGAGGTCACTGAAGGTGTAGGATTTGTCTGCAATCTCCCTAGCATTTGCGAGTCCAAAGCATAGGCAAGTGTATGTGGCCACTCTCCTGAGATACTGTCGCCACGTGGATTGAGCACTGTTCGCCACTGGTCTGACAGAGCGAGCTCGTTCCCGGTGCCTTCATGAGCATTCAACGCTGATCTCACCGGCGTGCCCGTGTAGTCCATCAATATCCTGCTGTAGGCAACCGCATTCAATGGTTTCAGCGACGGGACATATTCAGTCTCAGGCATGTCGCGCCTTGTTGGCATCGACTTTGCTGCCGGCTTGGGCGCAGCTTGTGGTGGAGGTCCAGCCGAGCTAGACGACTGTGATCCTGCCGCACTTGATCGTGGTGGTGCTGTTGGAGAAGTCGGTCTTGCCTTCGGTGGCGGTGTTGGATAAGGCTGTGGTGGAGCCTTATACCCAGGTGGTGGTCCAGGAGGTTGCTTGGGCACAAATCTGTTGACCCTCGGCATTGGCACTGTCGGGTCTGAGATCGTGACCCATTCTGGTACTTGTCCCCTTGGAGGCTCTGGCGGCCAAACGCCGTCTCCGAATCTCAACACCTTCTTCCATCCACTCGCGGCAACTTGTGTTCCAGTTTGTCCTCCTCCAGCTTGAGTCTCCGTGAGGGTTGTCATGAATTCCCTCAAGGCTGAGAAGGATTTGTTGCGCTTCTTGATCTCCTCATGGTTGCCCTCTTCGACATTGTAGCCATGATTCTCCAAGATCTCGGGCGTAAGCATCAAGGACTGTTGAACTCGCCCGATATACCCATCGATCTTGGCCATGTTTTCCCTTGCAACCGCGGAGAAACTGACATACCATGGCAACTTCTTCTTCCATCTGTAGACCACAGGAGCTAGAGCCAAGATGGAGGTGAAATGATTCACCGCAGCTGCTCGCTCACAGCCCAACTTGGTGTTCTGCTCGATGAGGTCAGTGATCGTTGTCTCCAATGTCATGGGTTCAACGTTCTCGCCCTCATCGTCCACTTTCTGGTTGTAGCATCTCCATGCATGTCCCAAATGCATAACCTGACGTTGCCATTCATCGAGGGCTGCGTTGAACATTTGCTGAGTCCCTTTTGTCTCCCAGCTTGGGTCCATGTCGAAGTAGTGGAGTTCATGGTGAATTGCCCTGAATGAGATGGTAATGGGCCAATGGGTGCTTCAGGGTCGTCCCTCTTTCTCGTCGCACTCAGCCATGTATTCTCGGCAGGCACCGATTGATTCACACCTCGTAGATCACCACCATTTGGTCGAAGTCTGAACTCTCGGAGATGATCTCGTAGCATGGACACAGTGAACGCTGCGCCATTCTGAATGGGATGAGGTACGTGGAAGTTCTTGATGTGCTCCCACATGTTTCCCAAACTATTGATGCATTCAGTGGTGCAAAATCCAAGGACTTTGTGATTGCTTCGAGATGCCAGTTGGACAAAGGTCTTCATGTAGGTTGTGCATCTATCCAAGAAGCGTTTGGCCCCTTGGTTCAGCTCCATTGATCAACTCCAGAACCTGAAGGGACAACGTGATGGCATTCACTTCGGATCGATTCGACGGTATCTCGCCCAGGAAGTAAGCTGATGCTGCGGCGATTGGGCTGATCCCGATCGCATGCCACCTATCGACCGTGCTGTCCGGCAAGCTGCTGCTCGACGGCTCATACTCCTTGTACGTGGCAGGGATGACTCCATGCTTTCCATTCTCCCGCAATGCCACGAGGATTCGTGGATGGCGTTGATGTCATTCTGTGCCGAGCCGAGGATCGCCGTGTAGTTCGACATGGCAGTCGTCCCGGAGGGATTCCGTACTAATCGATGCCGATTAGCACTCGGCTTTCCGTTCACCCAGGGATCACGTACTCCCTGCTGTGCACACACAGGTTTCCGATCACCCTTCCGGCGATGCACAGTGAGGAGGAAGTCGGAAAAGTCGTGGACAGTTGATCCTCCATCATTCGGTATCCTGAGATATAGGTGCTGTGGCATTGATTGGACATCCACTCATATGGTACTTCATCAATCACATAAGATCCGCTGCTATCTCATCAATGTCATAGGTAATAGAAACCGCTGTCTTCTTTGCTGAACGTCTATCATGCCTGCAACTGCTGCATGTATCGTCCTTCTTCGACAACGACTCCTTGAACCGAATAGACATGTGTCGACGTACTGATTTGAGAATGATGTCGACAATCTGGTTGGTGTAGGTCTGTGTAACTCTTGTTTCTCGACCTTCACATTTTCCATGATCATGCTTCCGATCACACTTCTTGTGTAAACCAAATTTGATACGATCCTCCATGGCTTCTTGATTGGAATACGTTGATCACCAAACTGTGTTGTAAGACCATGCATGCACCCATGGAAGTCATGAATGTATGAGTCCGTGCCGTTGATCATACACTTCATCCTCTCATCATTCCAGTAGTCACAACCTCTAGGTAATTCCAATAAGGCCATGGCGTCCAATTCGATCACTCTCAATAAACATGTTGAGAACTCTCCCCATAACTTCCAGTAGAGACGTGCTTTGGCATGAATCACGTGAGCTGTTGCATTGCTAACCCTTTTGTTCAGCCTGTTCTACGGAGATCCGCCCGTGCACGGTCCAGCGAAGAAGACGCAGTCCTTGTTGCTGCGGAGGCATCTCCTCCACTTCGCACTCCCATATCTGCAGGAGAGAAGGTCATCATCCTCTGTGATCAATTCCAGTTGAAAAGATGTATCCATGATTTCTCTGTACCTCTTTGTCATCAAACTCGACGGTTCGGCACACATCAATACCATCGTGGGTGTACTTTCGGGCAACTCTTGCATTGTAATAGTAACGTTCTTTCCCAAAAACTTTGTATTGTCAAGGTCATGGATAGATCTGAAGAACGAATACTTCACGCATTGCCCATTGTCACGAACCAATACCAAATTGATCAAACTGTCCGCAAATATATTCAATTCATTCTTGTTCCCGTTCTCATCGATCACCATCCGATAAGTGTGAGGAATAAATATCGTGTTGTGAGAAATGATGTCCAGACCCTTGGTGTTGACACAAGCCATCAGGTTATCATCCATAATGCAACTCGCAACCGGAAGAACTTCCTGATGTCTCAGAACACGAAAGATAGACTTTCCAGTCCAGAACTCATTTCGATTGTTTGACCTTTCTCCATTGTTACCAGGGAGACGCCAATTACTCTTGTCCATCCTCACATTCGACTGGAACTTCAATTGAGTTTCCCTCCAATCTTGAATCAAACGATGATCACACGGACAATCATGACAATCACTTGGAACGAACATCTCTCTTCTTGGTACGTTGTGGATCCTTTCCAAAATATGGTCTCCTACCCATTTCCATTCATCACGAGCATGTACTTCATCTTGACCACATTCCGTTGCTGATGCTATTTTCTTGATATTCCTTCTCCGTATAGGCGACTTTTTCAACTTCAACAGTTCTGAAAATGATTTGTTGAAATTCTTGGGATCTTTGAACTGTTTCGAATCCTCCATGCCTCTCCCCCCATGAACAAGGCATACCAGGGCATTGATCACCCGAATAGTCATGGGATTCCCTTCGTACAATGAATACGGCATCTTCAGATGACGTTGAGCTTGTTCAAAGAGAATTTCAGTACTGAATGTGAGGCTCGGATTGCTCAGTTCCGACGTCGTACGTACGTTGGAGCCGAGAACTGGCCGCCGCGGATACGCATACGGGCAGTGAGACAATCGGAGCGGAAGTGGGGTGATGGTACTGGAAACATGCCCATTCAATCCATTTGTCAAAACGTGATTGTTGTAACAAAGGTGGAACGCGATCCTCTACTTGCTCCCACTTCCCATGGACTAAGATCCAGGATGATCCAGGTGCTCCGAAGGCAATCTGCAGGAAGCTTGACACCAGCTGGTCTTGTTCTGAACAACGTAGGAGTTTTGACCACAAATATGGGATCCATACCAGGTAGCTCTTGAAGTTTTTCTCGACTTGAAAGACCCTTACGATACACCTCAGGTGGCAGTATGGGTGTTTCAGTGTATGGAAAGTTGGGAACCTCATCTGTCCTTGATTGAAAAACTTGCCGAACTGTAGTGGTAGGCTGCACTAAGTCTGCCAATTGCTTCGAACCAAGGTCTTCGGGTTCCAAAAGATCGATTAACATGCAAGCCTTCTTCCAGGCCAGGGGGTTTGTAAAACCTTTTGTGTGGATGTCCGCGGCCATCTTCGCTGTGATCTCGTACATGAGAACGAAGTGATCTTTGCTGAAATGCTCATGTAATGACGTGATAGAAATCCCATGAGTCCTTTCCAAATGCCGCATTGTTGGATTTCTTCCAGAACGAACCACACCAATCATCCCTTGATTGTCATCATGAAACAATAACTTGGGAGATGAATCTGTAAGCGTTTCCCAAATACTGAGTGCAGGAAGACCCATTGTTCGAAGGGTTACATCAGCGGCTACGATCTCAGCCTCAGGTGTAGAATGGCTCACACACCCCTGGCGTTTGCTTCCACCAGCTAATGGAAACCGAGAACGTTTCCCCTGAATAGGCATATGAGAACCTGAAGTGGACCTCAATGATTGTGCACATCCGGCAAAATCAGCATCTGCAAACAACGCAATGGATAGATCTTTCATGTCATTTCCGACCCATCCAATCATTCTCTTCCCTAAGGTAGAGTTGACATAGCACATCAGATGGTATAGTTTGGCATCATCCTGAATGGACCATTTCGTCACATTGCGTGCTAATGTATTGATTGATCTCAACAAGTCAAATCGGGCGATCCTTGCTGCATACAAAAGCTTCATCAAGATGCTAGCAGCATGAGGGGCAAGTGCACCTCGTTGGACTTCAACAGATTCCGGCCGAGAATCGGAGGCATCGGGCTGTAAGGCAACCGACGATCCAGGATCAAATTTTGTAGAACACCAGGGGCATTGAACTGCATGTTTGGGATCTGGTGCGTGCGACTTATGTTGTTTGGTCTCTTCAGGGAGACTAGGAGTTGAGACTTGTCTTAACTTTGTATCTTTCCCCACAAGTTCAAGATACTTTCCAACGGAGAGTTTCAGGAGACCCTCCATATTGTAGGTAATAGTGGTGACCTGTGCCGTCATGCAGGCGATTTGTTCCTTTGCTTAGCAAACAACCAAGATAGAGACCCAAATCGGTCTCAGGTTCAATTCGTAGCTTAGACCTTAACATCTCCCATCCCTTGGTGAGATTCTGTGCTGGCCCAGCTCACTTCAAGTCATCAACATAGATGACTAACAAAAGTTTGAGTTCCTTATGGAAATACATTGATGGCCATTCCTCCCCAACTGGCATAAACCCAACTTCACGGACATGTGTGTCACAATGTTGTTCCCACATCGTGCCCACATCAGGATAACCATAAATTGCTTTGACAAGTCGCACTACCGGTCTTCTGAACTTCCGGATGTCAATGTCGTCAGGCCATGCATCTTCGGGGAGTTCGACCCAACAAGGAGGTCCCGTAAGCCTCGCTTGTATATACGCCTGTATGGCGTCTGCCAGCTTCACGTTGTGCCCGGGGATGCAACCATAGAAATCTGCCCATCGGGAGGCTTCAAATGTTGCTGGAGAATTGCCGAGGTCCTGAAAGAACGCGGCTTCCCAGTGTTGATTCTTGACTTGGTTTCCAAGTAGAACGCCTCGACCTTTGAACTTTCGTCCAGGGCTCCCCTTCGGCACAAATGCCGTGAACTCGTGCCATATGAACTTCTTTACCTTCACGTTTGGCTTCTGCCACAGCATCATCGTATTCACGAACAATGGAGAAATCGTACACTCCCTGCTAATGCTGTCCCAACCACTCGTTCCTCATGGAAGCCTTGGCGTCCGGGTCTTCCATCATCTCTTTGCGGCCAACTGGCCGTGAGACCATCGCGTTGTACATCTTCCCAAACCTCATCTGGACTTCTCGCGATGTTCAAGATCTTGATGAACACAAGGCATACAAGGAATCGAACTCACGAAGTGGTCGACCTTGGACTTGCCGTCGGAGTCTTTTGAGGTAGAAGCCGTTGGTGCAGCTTTAGCAAGCAACACGATCTTCCCAGTGTTGAAGTCATAGTGAACATCTTCCCAGTGAGCTTTTGGTCCTTTACCAGTTTCATGTTCTGACTATTCATCCCATTCATTCAGGAATTATTGACCATCATCATCACTCGGGATGTTTGTGCTCGTCTCCCTGGGAGTTGCAGGAGAGACATTGTTGTACTTCTTGAAGTTGATGAGACCATTAGCATCACGGGTCGCTGTTGAGCATGCCCGATCGCCATGATCCTCGACATGGTTCAACTTCCTCGGTTCATGGGTCGCAGGAATGCATATCCAATCCCCTCGGAGCGTCCCCACGCCAACAGCAGCGTCCTTGCTGCCATCTTTGCTTGAGCTCTCCTTCAATTCTCTATTACTCTTTTTCTTCTTCTTTCGTCCTCCATCTTTGGGTGGATCTTTGTGTGAATTTGCTTCGGACTTCTTCTTCTCGGCAGATTCGGCTTTGGCCTTTTTCTCTTTCTCCTTCTTCAACTTGATCTCTTTGAGCTTTTCGGCCTCAGCTTCTAGCTGTCCACGACGAATGATGACATCCCTCTCCTTGGCGGGCAATGCCCTCCATTCTTCAGGACTGTAACTGGCCTTGGTGACCCACGTACTTCTTTGCGACCATCAGGACCAACTCGATAGGGTCGTCCTCGTTTGTCGAGCTTGACATGCTCGCCAATGTCGCTGAGGTAGATAATGCCGTCACCAGGTCTGCCCATAGAGTGATGGTTCAGGTCCATCATACGGAGGTTCGCCATCAGGAGGAGGTACGGGAGGTTCACCAACAACTTCAGCTTCATCACTTTTCTCCTTGTCGAGCTTGATGTCCATGTCGTCCATCATGCGATTGAACTCTTCTTCTTGAAGCTCAACACGGTTGGTGGTCTTCTGTTTCTTAGGTCTATCATCACCTCCATCTCCATCATCATCGTCTTCATCATCGTCGTCATCATCTTGCTGATCTTCAAGGAAATCAGGTGATCCTTCAAGACGGTCTTTCACAGCCAACCCTTCCAGCGTAGTGTTCACCTTCTCGTAGATGTCTTTGCATGGGAACGTCAATGGCAAATGCACCTCGATCTTCTCAGTGAGGTGTGGATGGCGTAGCTTGTCGATGATAGTCTTGGCATTGAAGGAGTAGTCCTGCTTCGTCATGTCCGACAACGCCCAAGCCATATATTGTCTTCGCCAATTGATGCCTGGGGCAATCTCGTATCCAGCAAAGACACCAGGGATACCCTTGGGATCAAACTTGTGAGCTTGTTCATTGGCTCTAGCTCCACTCGGCTTGAAGTAAACCAAAGCACCAAATGGGATCTTGTCGCCCTTGAACTCGGCGCCATGGAGCTTACACCATGCACTCACGTCATCTTCACTAGGCTCCACATTGAGTAGATGACATACAAATCGTATGGCAAACTTCCAGAAACACGCTGGTAGCCCAGCCTCGAGTAGGCATGTGGTAGTTGTTGCAATGACGAACTGGTTGTTGCGCTCGGCAAGGGAGTTCGTAGATGGTCTTCCCGGAAGGGCATGATCAACAGGTATTTTGAGTGCTTCCATGCCCTTGACAAACTGTCTAGCTTTGTCGGAGTAGGCTTCCCTGATGGTTCGCCTACCCATGAAGTACTTCACCGCTCTCACCACATCTTCAGTGTTCTTGGTCGGAGAGGGGTAGCTCTGGATGATGCCGGTAAACCTGTCACGAATGACAAGAATCTCCTTGACCGTGTCATAGCCCAACCTCGATAGGTCTTGTGGTGCTTCATTTTGGCCCGCACACAAGAGTCACAGTACGGATTCTTGTACCGATGTGTCAGTAAGTGTTCCAGGGTACGAGCTTCATGTTTCAAGGTACCTCTCTTTGATAGTCGTACTCCTCCATCAGGGTCATCCACATCGATATCATCCTCATCATCTTCTTCTTCATGTGGTCCGTTCTCAACACCAACTTCATCTTCATCAGGTTGATCAACTTCTGGGTCATCATCAGCTGCTGGGATTCGATCATCATCATCGTCCCCATCTTCATTATGACCAGGGACTTCATCAACGTAAGCATCCTCCTCATCCGGGTTCTCTTCACGTATGGAAGGTTCGTAACCATCATCTTCCTCATGTTCTTCACCAGCTGCTGCAGGAACTATCTTTCGCTTCGATCTTCTCTTCTTCTTGTTCTTCCTCGGAAGACTCGTTGGCCCGTCGACGTACGTACCAACTCCGTCATCCGATTCAGACATTTCGTCACCACTTTCACCACCAAGGAATATCGTCCTTGAAGCTGTGCTGTTGCCCATGAGACCCAACACCTTCATAACCAACTCAGCCTCATGATCAGGCATTGGCCGACAGTCTTTGGCCCCGAGGTAAACATACGGGATGAGATCGTGAACTTCCATCCTGATCTTATCACCTTCGGAGTTGATCATGTAGGGTTCTCTCCCACTAGGCCAAACAAAGGTGTAACCTTGTTCCATGCATCGTTTTCCCAATGAGAGAACTGATGGAGAGTCCTCTAACACATGCGCCTTGGCAGGTTCATTGAATGTGTCAAAGTCCAAATCCACCATAGTTGAAGTAGATGTGATGCCATTCGCAGTGTGGAAGTTGACTCTTGAACTCTGGTATGTGTCAATGTCCATCCGGTCAACTCTTGTTGATGAAATGAGATCATGACCACTACCAGAATCCATGATGAAACGTCTGTCCTTGAGCTCAATCGGCATAGTGATGCACATGATGTTGTTGTCACGACGTCCATATTTCCCAGGCACATGAGGAATGACCTCCTCATAGCACATCTCTGCACGAGGATTGTCCTCCAAGTGATCATGGCTGTTGATTTTGAGTTTGATGTCACTCTTGGGGCCCAGGATGATATGCACTCCAACAACGTCTGAAAACTCATTGAACTCATCCATCAATATGCCAATTGTACGTGCTCGTGTCATACCCAACTTAGATTGTAACACCCATTGCTGGTCGTTCATGATTTCTTGAGTAGCCCTGCACGTCAATGACCGTTTCTGAGCTCTTGACAGGTTTCTCCTTGGCCTATGATTCGAGCACTCCACGAAGTCAGGCTTCACGTACTCAAACTTGTCCACCTGCTCATTGAATTTGACATCTATCTTGACCATCTTCTCACTTGGCATCGCACTCACCATGAAATCGTCATCGTACTCTCGGACCAACGCTGGAGTGGCCTTAGCGTCAGTAGTCTTGGTTGAAGGTGCAGCCTTCTTGCCCTTCATGCTGGGGTCGTGTTTGAAGGTACACTTGTCACCCTTCTTGCAGTCGCCCTTCAGCCATCCATAGAAGTTGTGGTCCCTCCTTCCTCCGAGAGTTTGAGATCTTGATCTGCTATTTCTACCTTTACCACCCTTGTCTTTCCTTTTGTCCCAGTGATATTGCGAGTGACTGTACTGACACTTGTCACCATGCTTGCAATTACCCTTGTTGAAGCGGAAATGACAAAAGGTCTTCGATGGGTCTCTGGTAGAAGGTGATCTAGATCTCCGACCGCCCTTGCCCTTGCCTTTGCCATGACTCTTGGGATTGCCGGAAGGTAGAGCTGGAGCTCCAGGCTTACCTTTGGGTGCAGGAGCACTCAGTTTTCCGGTCTTACCGTCCTTTGGAGCCGGTGTAGGTGCGGCAGGCTTCGGTGCAGGAGTCGTCGGTTTGCCAAGGTCAGCATAGTCCGTGGCAAATTTGTCTCTTGCTGCAATGTTCCTCTCCTCACGCACACGAGCAATGTGTCTCTTCATGATCTCCAATAGCTCTTTGTAGGTCTTCTTCTTGTCATCATTGTCCCTACCTTTGACTGAAGATAGTGAGGTCAACATGCAGCGCTTGAGAACCATCGATCTTCCTCAACAGGTGATCACGTAAGGTGTTGTCAGATGGTATGCCCTCAACCTTCATATTCGCAATGATTTCAATCCATGCGTTGAGGAACTTGTCCATCTCTTTGTCACCACGATATTGTAACTTGTAGATGTGGCTGGCATTGAATAACACTTCATCTTTAGATGTCGTTCTGAAATCGAGGATCATTGCCAAAATCTCCCTGCCCATCAAGAAATTGCCTTCTCTCCCAAGCACTTGACTCCTTTGCCTTATCTTGACTCTGACTTCGAATGCCACTTCACCCGCAGCATCCACCATATTCTGCAAGGCAATGGATAACTTGGAGTCGATGGATTGAAAGCGAAATTCACCTGAGTCAGCGAGTTCAGCATAGTCGGGATCAGGTAGTTGGGCAGGAGTCAGCCATCTTCTCCATGCAGCAGTGTCGGGATCTCCTGATGCAACACAGACAGCCTGTACGACGTTCGATCGCCAACATCAAGATCTTGACACTTGGGCCATGGTTTGACGACGACCCTCTCATGCTCCTTTCTCGAAATCCGAGTAAGCCAATCCTTTCCATCTTGGCCAATGTCACTGTTGGCAATGCTGGCATCTTTGCCATCTTTGCGGTCCCAAAGTCCGGGTGGATTATCAGGTACTGGGTCGTATTCAGGTCCGTTACTACCCTTCAACGTCTCTTGACCTTCTTCCACCTGTTGTAACCAACTCTGGTACTCCTTCATCTCGTCATGGTGTTGTTGAGACCTTTCCTCAGCCAAGCGAAGCTTCTCACGAAGATCATCCATCTCGTTGTTAGCTTTGTGGGTATTGGCAACATTTGTACTCCGAGGAGGTGGTAATGCAAATCCATGACTTCTTGTCAATGATGAAGCTTTGGGAGTCACCATAGGTGTTGAGCTAGATAGTGCAAATGATGGGGTCTTAGCTTTGGATGCCGAAGGAAACAGGCTTGTCAGTGGCAGAGTCGATGGTGATGCTGGTGTAGGAACTGCCGGCACTGCCATGCTCGACGAAGCTGACATCGAAGTCATAGCCTTCTTGGCTTCCCGAAGTGATAGGCTCAGGTCGGCATTCTTTCTGATCGCCGCATCACGCTCAGTGCAGACCAAGCGATACATCTTCTTCCATCTCTCTGCTTCTTCTTCTGCATTGACAAGTGTCTCAGTCAAGTTGGGATTGGACTCGATGCCCTCCTGTAGTCTATGGATCTCTTGGTTCGCTCGGTGAAACTCATCCTTCATCTCTTCGATCGTCCTGATGTTGGCCTCGTCACCTACGTTGTTGATGCGAGATCCAATGAGATCAGCGATCCGCGATCGGAGTTGAGTGTTCGATTCAATCAACTTCACGTTCTCGTCCATAAACTCATCCTTGCCTGCCTCCAAGCTAAGCTCCCTATCCTTGAGTACCTGAAGCTCAGTGTGCTTGAATTGTCGACATTCAGCTTTCTCCTCCGTGAACGGATTCTCGTACCATTCTTTCGATGCAATCTCGTTCTCATTCAGATGATTGATCTCCACCTGTACTTCATTCCTCTTCCATAGGTATTCATCCTCCTTCTGGTGAGCCATGTTTGTCATGTCCCGAACCTTCGTGATGTGATCCCGTGTTGCTCTGTCCTTGGTGGCAATGATATCATCTTTTCTAGCCAGACTTGCCGTCAGCTCGTTGATGGCCGATTGCATTTCTGCCATCCGCTCATCACGTAGTGCAACAGCTTGTTGACCATACTCCATGACCATCTCATTGTTGGCAACCATCATCTGTGAACTCTCTTCCAGCTTCTGCTTTAGTAGTTAAAATTCTTCCTTGTACGCCATCTCCCTTTCATTGACGTAGTGTGCACATGCTTCACGAAGTTGTAGCCCGTTCTGACGAAAGTGTTCCGCCACGACTTCAGACGTTCTTGTTGTTCACGAATGTGTCGTGATGCATTCTCCAATTCATCATGATACCGTCTCCTCATAGCAAGACTTTCCTGAACGATGTAGGCTGCGCCTGCTTCTGCAAGTTCACCACGTTGTCCAAGCTCATAGATCCTCATGGTTGAACCTTCGTCCGTGAGGTGTGCCTCAGCCAGAGCATCGGATTGTTCGTCCAGTACCAGTAGGTGGTATGCTGTAATGAGGGAATTTCTCATGTACTCCATCTCAGAATTCACATGTTCCTGATATTCTTCATGATGTTGATGAGAATAGACCTCTACATTGTTGATCATCTGGTCACGATGAGTAAGAGCATCTTGATATAAATTCAATCTGCTTTCAAGTTCAGTCCTTGCTTTCTAGCTTTTCGATGTTGTGTTGTAGTTGACGTCGAAGTCGAGTCTCGCTCTCGTTCCTTGCAGCGCTACCAGACGACTTGCGTTTGGATGAGGCTGCAGATTTGCTCACCTCACCCTCCCGCGTGGCCGCGCCCGACGGGCATCGACCACTTGCGTCCCTGATAGCTGCAGTAGAGGCTCTTCCAGAGCGATGCGATCTCGCCGACGTCGATCTGTTGGCACTCCCCCGAAGGGAACCAGTCCGACTGACCATTGTGAAGCTATTTGAAGACGCTCCACTTCCAGGCGCTCGGTACGTGACTGTACCGCCGCCCCCGCTTTCTGCAGATCCAGGCGTGTCGCTGATCGCCTGGGCCGGAGCTGCAGGTGCAAAGGAATAGCTCTTTTCGTTGCTGCTTGATTGAGGTTTCTGCGACATCTTTTCACTCTTCGGCTGTCCACCTCCGTTTGCTACAGTCCAATGACTTGTAGTAGGGCAGGCAGGTAGACCAAGATGCCGAAGACAACGTCCACGTGGGCCCACCGTACGCTCAGCTGAGCGTACGGCTGATAACCTGTGAATGGCCTGCGGTTCGAAGTACCTGCGTGTATGTGGTCTTGTACCCGACCTTCTTCTTCTAGGTGCTCACCAAAAGTCATTTTCGCTCCTTCTGCGAGGGATGGCTCAATGTCATACCGGCGCACATCCCAAATGAATTACATATGACATCCAGGTGCAACCTCGCCTAATGCCTATTCACACACATATATATATATGTGTGTGTTTGTGCATAAATTGTAATTTGATGGGCCTTGTTAAGGTCTTATTAAGGCTGGACAAGGGCTTATTCAGGCCTTATTAAGGGGTTATCCTTTAAGGCCAGATTAAGGTCTTTTTCCCCATGGATAGCTGATCTTCCTTATCCACTGCTGGTGGGCGACGTAAGCCCCACATCTGAACAATGAAGAGGATTGCTTCTGGCAATCCCAGCGCGGTGAAATTGTAAACTTTGCTGAATTGTTGTTCTAGACGATATGAGATCTAATGGTGGGTTTTGGCGATTGTCTTCAGATGTTTGATGATTTTTTGTGATTCTGGTGGTATTTGTTTTTTTATATGATTCGCGTTTCATTTCCGTGACGTTTGATGTTTTCTGTGATTTTGAATGATTTTGCGTGGTTTCTTGTCATGATATAGTCTGTGTTTTTTAAAATGTGTTTTGTGAATTTGGTGCTCTGAAGGTCATTTTCCGGGGGGGTCTGTGGTCAAATAGGTGCTGTTTCCCCTGCTTATCCACTGTTTATCCACCACTTCGGGTTAAGCAGTGGATAAGCCCTTATCAAGCCCTTATTAAGCCTTCTTCATCCAAATCCAGGTCAAGTGATCCATTTGCGTACAAATTGCCCACCTTGGGTGCCGCCTCCCCGCTGTGACTCTTTGACTTCTTTTTTGCTATCTTGAACTCATGGGTCATGCATATGTTTGCCAATACATTGTTTAACTTAACCCTGGAGATTTAAGTGGCCTTTTTTCCTTGCTTGCCTGTATCTAGCAAGCCTTGCCCATGCCACTCGAGCCACATCAGGATACCTCTCAAACTTGCAATGAATAACCATAAGCTCACCTCTTCAAACATCTTGAGGAAAATAATCAATGGCTCATCCATGGGTTATCCAGGCTTATCCAAACACCGCTCCCATAGACCCCCCTAAGTTCCATGATACAAAAACATATATATATAATATATTAAAAGATAATAAAATACATATAATGTGTGTAAATAAAATCAAATAAATGTATATAACCAAATATATTGCAGATAGATTGAGAAGAACAACGACATGTAGAAAAGTTGACAAGTCGAAAAGTCAAAAAGTATACGTTTTAACTTTTCGTTGGCCGTGTCTATCTTGAAGAAAGTGCTCTTTCATTGCGAAGGTATACAAATGTAAGAAAGAAAAGCGAGAAGTAGTAAAGTCAAAGAGTTGAGAGGGAAGAAGAAGTCGAAAAGTCGAAAAATATACTTCTTTTTTATTTTTTTTTAGTTGGACGTGTCCATTTTGAAAAAAAAAGTGTTCTTTCATTTTAAGAAAGAAAAGCGACAAGTAGAACAGTCAAAACGTTGAGAGGGAAGAAGAAAAGTAGAAAAGTCGAAAAAAACAAAAAAAGAATGAAAAGTCGAAAAGTATACCTTTTGACTTTTCGCTTTCTGACTTTTTGAAAATTTCTCCGATGCCTTTCCAGATGAACATGCGCAGCCCGCAGCTCTTTTTTCCAGCTTAGGGTTTCGAAAGGGACCTGTCATTTTGTAGGGACATGACATGCAAGGGAATAGTTTCACTATAAATTGTTGCGATCTTTCTTAAAGAAGGTAAACAACAACACACCAGTCCAGATTGTAGATGTTCTGGCAGAAGACCTGTCATTTTGTAGGGGCGTGATGGGGGGTGGCTATACAGCAAATAACATACGCGTTTAAAACATATCATATACTTGCCACATACAAAAGAGCGAGAAGAAAAAGAGAGAGAGAGAGAGAGAGATAGAGAAACAAAAACCAGGCAAATCAGGGGATATTTCGGCCTGTCGGCATTTCAAAACATTGAATTACACGTGGAATACTTTAGCAAAATCACAACATGTTACATGTTTTTCAGAAACCCACCGGATTCACTACAAAATGCAGGGGCTCCAATTTTAAAGAATCCTCCATGGGATCCGGTAATTTCACTACAAAGAGCCTGGCCTTGGACATTCCCTTTTTGAAACTAATTTCTATCTTCATCCATGGGCCCCGGTATTTTCTCTACAAAATTCCATGGTCTGCCAAAGTTGAAGTGGGCCCTGGACCTTTTTCCTCACTACAAAAATGACCTATAAAAACCAATTTTGTAGTGGCCTTGAAGCCATCCATTCTGTATGGGAAATTCGCCAAGGGATTTATGACAACATAGGGCAACATATTTGCTACGGCACAATGTTCATATTTGCTGCTAACAAGTTTCCCATTCCCCCAAGTGGTCTACCATGAAGTCGCAAATGCGCATCGTCCACTTGCCGAGGTTGCCTGTGGTTTTGCGCAGTTGCACATGATGGAAGACTAGGGCCTAGTCCACCATCAACGGTTGACTTATTGAGAGTCGGCGATTAAATTTTGAAGATGGGATAAAACTGACAAAACATCATCACAAATATTGAAATCTATGTTTCTATGTTTTTTTTCCGTGCGCATTTCAGGCAAGGTACTCTCTCCGTTCATGTAACCACCCCAACGCCCATCTTCACTCAACGAGCCCGGTTTCAAGCGGAACTTGTTGCACACGTAGAAGAGGTCACAATTCCCAGGAGCAAATTGAGGAAGAGATCCATTCATGTACCTCGAAGCCATAATTGCGCCCCAGCAAATGCAATCACACAAACAAAAACAACATGTGGTTGTTGATCAAAATTCCTTTATCCGGAACAACCAGTCTTCGCGAATAAAAATGTTACTTTCGCGAAGCCCATGTTGGGCAACACTGCCTCTCATGACGAACTTATGAAGATTCATTCATCACCTGCCAAATTACCACGGATCACTTATTGATAGCCTTGTAAACATGCAGCTAGCATCACGGAATCCCTTCTCAGAAAAGATGGATGCTGATTAGGTATTTTTTTTGCAAGGCTTACTGGGCCACCCCCTTCACAATGTACTTTGACTTTCGCTCGCTCCTTCGCAGAACTTTCGCGGAACTTTCGCGAAAATATCCCCATCCGATCCCATCCGCAGACTCCAGCCATCAGCAGGGGGCGCACCAGAGGAAAAGCAAACACCAGGGACCTTGGCCTTTGTGTTTGGCTCTGGCAAAGCATCACTTTTGGAAATTTGTTTCTTAACACTTCAGAAATTAATGTGAGGCAGCAGGCTGTGGCGAAGCTTCACTTTTGGAAGCTTGGCTGCTATACTCATGAAGGGTAAATGTCCGGAGTACAGCGCGCCACAGTAAACTGAACCAGAACCAAACCGAAATTTTCCGGTACCCTTCTTCTGCCGGAGCCCCGGGCGGCAGGGGGTGGTAGCCCTTTACAAGTGTATATGTATATTATATGATCCGTTCCCCCAATACAACCCCACCCCAAACAATAAACATTTCCAATAGTTTTTATTCTTAAGGCGGGTATTTATTGTTATGGGACCAAAGCGGAACCTAATAATAAATTAAAACCCTTAATAAAGAAAATATTGTTTTCGATTTCAAAAACAATTAAGTTCTCGTTTATAACCCAAAGAAAAAATTGCCAAGAATTAGATTTTGAAGCGGGCCGTATTAGTAAATTTAAACACTTAATTTAAAAAAACATTTTTTTTCCGATTTCAAAATCAATTAAATGCACTTTTATTCCCAATTAAAATATCGCCAAAAATTGGATTTCGAAGCTGTCCCTGAATCATAATCCGCCGACCCCTGCCTAGCCTTGGCCTAGGCGGGGCGGCGCCTGGGATCACCGCAGGTGTGCCGCCGGGCCCGTCATGTGTTAGCCGGCTTCGAACCTGCGCCCCGGGCAGGCGTTGAATGCCTCCGTGTGCCACCAAGGCTCAAGAAGGGTGCCAAGAAGGGTGGCCAAGCCCGGCTTCGGCCTTATACGGCCGCCAAAGGAATTTTTTAGCGGGCTTCGAACCTGCCGCCCAGGCACCCTCCAAATGCCTCCGTGCAGCTGCAGCTTGCCACCAAGGCCGAAGCAGCCTGCCACTGCGGCAGGCGTTGAATGCCTCCGTGTGCCACCAAGGCTCAAGAAGGGTGCCAATAGAAGCGTGGCCACGCTGACAAAGGAATTTTTTTAGCGGGCTTCCAACCTGCCGCCTGGGCACCCTCCAAATGCCTCCGTGCAGCTGCAGCCTGCCAACAAGGCCGAAGCAGCTTGCCACCGCGGGCTTCGAACCTGCCTCCCGGGCAGGCGTTGAATGCCTCCGTGTGCCACCAAGGCTCAAGAAGGGTGCCAAGAAGCGTGGCCAAGCCCCGCTTCGGCCTTGTACGGCCGCCAAAGGAATAATCTGTTAGCGGGCTTCGAACGTGCCGCCCGGCACCCTCCAAATGCCTCCGTGCAGCTGCAGCTTGCCACCAAGGCCGAAGCAGCCTGCCACCAAAGCCCAAGAAGGGTGCCAAGAAGCCCGGCAAAGCTTCAGAAGGGTGCCAAGAAGGCCGGCATAGGCCGGCTTCGGCCTTGTGCGTCCAACGTCATTTTTTTAGCAGGCTTCGTTCTTCCTACCACCTCTCAGGATGGGTCTTAACACCCGAGCACGAGGCATTAGGCCAGTGGGTGGGACATGAGATCTTCCGATCCGTGGATGGCTTCGTCATGACGTGAGGGTTCTTTTGAGCCTGGCTGAACAACATAGTGATACCTCTTCTCTTGCAGGCATCTACTTGATTCTCCCCGAGGATGGAATTGACGATGATTAGTGAGCCGCACTATATGCTCCTGATCCCCTTCTGGTGCGATGTGTCCCTTTGTCCTGCATAGCGATTCTGCCTCCTTATGTTCGAGATGCGTCCTCGACTTCGTGAATTTGCTCCTTGCAAACTCTAATTATGTGGGCAACCTCTGGCTGCTTTCGTACCATGGGGAATCCTGAGAATCAAGAATAACATCCTCGGGCGGCACTCAGCCGCCAGGTGCTACTGCACCCTCGTGACATGACCATTTCATCCGCGGATCAGATGGAATATCTGTATCACACAAAATGACACAGCAGTGGGCAGGGTCATCACTTCACAAAGACAGTAAGCGTCGTGCAGGGCAAAATTGCAACTGTACATAAAAGACCGGACTGGCCCAAAATCACAAAAGGCTGGCATGCGAGCCAACAAATTCTTGTTCATGTCCAACATGTTCAAAACATTGGCACCACCAAGTACATGGCAAAGGTCGTTCCAGCAATGGCAAACCCAATGTCAAAAGCATCACCGAAGAAGCCATACTAAGTAGAGAAACGGCATGAAAGAACATGCGCAAGCTTTGGACTCAGCAAATGGACAACAGGTAGTGCTCCTGCGCCAAGGAGTGCTAAAGGAGAAGTGCATGAAGAACACGGCAAAGGTCTTTCCGGTAGTTCCACGAGCAACAACATCCTTCCCCGCAAGTCTCGAAGAACACAACTAGCGTTGGCGAGATGCCCATGATGCAGTCGTTCTCAAAGTGAGAGCATGGCAGAAAGCATCCAAAGTGCTTGAATGAAAGAGATGAACAACGAAAACTGTACACAATCGAAAATGTCCACCCTTGTGAACATCACACAGGGATGAAGGACATCTCCTTACAGCCCATAAATTGGCCCCACCACTAGAGGGTGGTGCGGAACACGGAAATTCAGCACCTTGTTGGACATGAACAAATAGTAAGTGGCCGAAGTGCCACACATGGCCGGAAATATTTATGCTAGGTCAGTTCCCGCTGTTGCCCAGCAACCCCTCTCCAGGTGTTTTTCTTTAGCAGGCTTCGAACCTGCCGCCCGGGCACCCTCCAAATGCCTCCGTGCAGCTGCAGCCTGCCACCAAGGCCGAAGCAGCCTGCCACCAAGGCCCACGAAGGGTGCCAAGAAGCGCGGCAAAGCTTAAGAAGGGTAAGAAGGGAAGCGTGGCCAAGCCCGGCTTCGGCCTTGTACGGCCGCCGAAAGAATTTTTTAGCGGGCTTCGAACCTGCCGCCCGGGCACCCTCCAAATGCCTCGTGCAGCTGCAGCCTGCCACCAAGGCCGAAGCAGCCTACCACCAACAAGAAGCCCGCCGGCAAAGCTTCAGAGGTACCAAGAAGTCCGGCAAAGCTCGGCTTCGGCCTTGTGCGGCCGCCAACGTCATTTTTAGCAGGCTTCGAACCTGCCTCCCGGGCAGGCGTTGAATGCCTCCGTGTGCCACCATGGCCCAAGAAGGGTGCCAAGAAGCGTGGCCAAGCCCGGCTTCGGCCGGCCTTGTGTGGCCGCCAACGTCATTTTTTAGCAGGCTTCGAAGCTGCCTCCCGGGCAGGCCTCAAATGCCTCCGTGCAGCTGCAGCCTGCCACCAGGGCCTAAGAAGCCCCAAGAACAGTGGCAAAGCTTCCAAGTATGGGGCTTCGGTCTTTTCTGGCCGCCAAAGTCATTCTTTATCGCGTTTCGAACCTGCCGCGGGGCAGGTTCAAATGCATCCGTGCAGCTGCATTAAGCAAGACCCATAATTATTCATCGTGCTGGTCCAGCGTCCCAACAGTTCCGCTGCAGGTCCCCAATGTGCCTACTCCCTCTTCTGCTTTCCTCGCCAGCCTTGCAAACCTTCTCCCGTTCCGATGCTGGCATCTGCCGTAATACTTCACCCAAATGATTCTACCACAAGCCACTCTCTCCATGCAACTGTCCTTTCGACGCTCCTTGCCAACGCCAGCATCGGCCTCGAAGACAGCTTCAGCAAGCACATCTCACGTTTCTTCCAACTAGAGCCTCTCACTCCCATACCCTCCGACCCACAGTCCCACCCATGCTGGACTAACAATGCTTCACAACGCACACTACAATCTTGTCCGCTCTTCTGCCCCTTCTCACTCCTCCAGGATCATCCTTCCTGCTCACGTCCTTTCCTGGCACTCTCCACTGCCACACATATGCCACCCCACTGTTCTTGCAACAGTCCTGCCAACGAGCGCTCACCCTGCACTGCCACAAATCCACATTTCACACCTCTGGGCTTCTCTCTCTCTCTCTCCCTCTCTCTGTCTCTCTCTCTCCCTCCCTCCCTCCCTCCCTCCCTCTCTCTCTCTCTCCCTCGCTCTCCTCTCTCTCTCTCTATGCAAACCTCCCGTCTCTTTCTCTGTCGTCCGGTCTTTTCTTCTTTCACTCTTTCACTCTCTCTCTCTCTCATTATCTCTCTTCCTCGCTGTCTCTCCCTCCCTTTCTCTCCCCCCCTCTCTCTCTCTCTCTGGTACGCAACCTCCTCCCGTCTCTTTCTCTCGTCCTCTTTCTGCCTCTCACTCTTTCACTCTCTCCCTCTATCTCATTATCTCTCTTCTCTCTGTCTCTCCCTTGTCTCTCCTCTCTCGCTTTCTCTCCCTCGCCCTCGCCCGCTCCCTCTCCCTCTCCCTCTCCCTCTCCCGAACGGCCGCTCCCCCCTTCCTCGCCCTCTCCCTCCTCCCCTCTCCCCCGCCCTCTCCCTCTCCCTCTCTCTTCTCCCTCTCTCTCCCTCTCCCTCTCCCTCTCCCTCTTTCTCCCTCTCCCTCTCCCTCTCCCTCTCCCTCTCCCTCTCCCTCTCCCTCTCCCTCTCTCTCTCTCTCTCTTTCTCTGCCCTTTCCCACCACAACTTACTTATCTGTTCCTACCTGAACCTCTTCCAAATTCCGCCTTCCGCCCCAAGCACTGCTCCCCTTCCCTCCCTTTAGCTGCCATGCCACGCATCAGTCGATTGCAGGCTGTCGCCGAGCGGTTCAAAAATCAGTTGAATCAGAAAGCAGCCGACCCACCACTGAACGAACCGCTCACACCGCTGCAGCGCAGCCACTGCACCTCCCAGGGGGCACTCAGACCCCCACATCTCTGTCTGCCACACAACCTCTTACTCCATAAAGAGATCTTACTAAACCCTCTCTCACAAAATTGAACCTCACATCCGCAGACCCTGTCGCTTGCGCTCAAATCATCCAAAGATGCTACCCCAAAAAAAACACGGGACACGCAGCAAAATCCGCGGGCACCATGCATATCGTAATGCATCACCCTTCCTGCCAGGTGATCTTCGATAGCATTCCTACATGTCTCCCAGCTACAAAAAAACAACATCGCCTTTACACACACCGCACAGCCGCTGCGCGCCACTGCCTCTGCCCCGGTATAGAGCTTCGCTCGGCGCAGCATTTCCACCGTGTCCGGCCACGCAGGCAACCATCGTTATCAAGCCACTACTCGTTCTCAAGCCCTACCAACTTGCTACACTGGTTCAACCTGGGGCCTCTACAAAATTGTCTCTTCTACTTTCGCAATCCTACTTTTTCCATCCTTGGGCCTGCAACTTGTCAGGCCACACCCTGAATGAAAACTGACGATAAATCAACAAGGGGTCACAAGATGGAACCACATTGACCATAAGGGTTCGACCCCAGATTCTTGTCAATCCCAACAATCGTTTTCAATACCCACACTCGTCCTCAATCCCATCACCTTCCATATCCAACATCCTTCAATCACAGCCAAGCGGCTGCTTGCACGTCAGCACCGCCTGCCGATGGCCCGCCAAGCCGCGGCACACTGCGCACCGCCGCACCACCATGGCAGCACGGCTCTGCCCCCAACACCCACAAAACGAATATGTTCCTTAAGAGTACATCTTTGAGGGCTTTGTGTACTGTTGAGTGGAACTCCCACCAGCAATCCAGGCATCTTGTGGTGACAATGTCATTTCCTGAAAACTCTGATGTTACTTGCCCAAACAGTCATTGCTAATTCTGACCCAGCTCTAGAGTGGTTGCGCCTACAGCTGCTTGAGGCGCTGCGCGCCATGCCCGAGCTGGTGGCTGTGAACGAACCGCACGTCGCCCGGTGGTATCGATGCCATGAAGTCTTTGTAGGGGAAACATGAAACGATATAACACGTAATTAATGATGATGGTTATAACTAAACATCAACAAGTAAAATTACAGCCATTAATCATTAATCTATATAAATTTTGATAAATCACAATCCTATTGATGTTTGACAGATGTTCTAACTGGCCATACAGTTTATCGAATCAAAACCATTTTACCAGTACCCTTAAACAGATGAGAAAAGATAATGAGTTCTGCCTTTCCGTTGACTTACCATATTGTACAATGACAAAGCTAAAGGGACAACAACACATACTACTGTCATACCACTGGTCAACCCTTCCAAAATTGGTATCTCCAAAAACCAAGTTTTTGCATCGCATTTATTCATAACCCGAAAAATCATGGTTTTCAGATACGACCTTTATTTTTCATGGTTTTGGCAGCCCCTGGTTTGTATGTGTATATATATATATATATATCTATATCTATATGTGTGTGAATCTCCGCCGACCCCTGCTTCCCCTCCCTTAATGGGGGGGTCGGCGGCACCAGGGCGTTAGCCCATTTATAAATTTAATTAAAGCATATTAAAGCCCTATTTTTTTTTGTAAAAAAAATCGGACCGACCCTATGAAAAAAACACCCCGGGGTTCACTAATTTTCATTATTAGGAGGTGAAACCCACAAATGGTAGCTTCATGTTTTCTAAAGGGAATCAATTAAAACTCAAATTGGCCAACCTCGAGTTTTCAAAAATTGGAGAGGGAAGCTAGTTTTTATTATTTGGGGTGGGGTTTAGTAATTAGGGGGAAGGCATTACAATATTATTCATAAAATCCAACTTTCGCGAAACTTTCGCGAATAAATATGTTACTTCCGAACTCGAAAAAATTTTTCCCGAGGGTTACCGACATAACATGAACGGTCTTCGCAGCTAAAACCCTTTGCAAGGACTTTTAGATCGATCCGCTCCGTTTAATCTTCTGCAACAACTACTGCTGGTGAAGTACTTTGTGATGAAGCCATGCAATTGAGCATGGACTCCATTGGTATCTGGCCCACAAATTTCAATGACTCCATCCCACTGGGGCGGATCAGCACTTATGGGAATGGTCCGAAGCTCAATCAAGAGCAAAGGTGCCGCTGCCTTCAGCTGCTGGATCAAGCAAACATAATCGTCCAGTTTGTGTTGGGACTTTGTGAGATTGCGTTCAAGTAAAAAATCAATAAAGATCGAACAAAATAGGAAAAACCATCTGAAACAAGTAGTCGCTGCTTTCTCAGGAAGTGCGCGGGTAAATTTCACCTGCTGCTCTCTCAAGGTGCGATTGGGGTCACGCTGTGGGTCTGGCGACATGCTCCCACCGTTGCACAGCAACAGCTGCCAACCGTGTGGTGCAAGGAACTCAGCCAACTTGATGGTTAAGCGCCCCAAGTTGTTGGTCAAACCGTTCACAAAGAACAAGTTGGGCGGAGCTGTGTATTTCAAGTCGCAGTACTTCCTTGCTGTGTTGCGTTCTGATGTGGTCTGACAATGAATTGTCAAAGAATTTTACGAGAAAAAATGCTTTCTTGGAATGTCTCCCGCCATGGCAAATATTCTGGCATAAATTCCGACATTCTATTCCGACAAGTATTCTGTCATCCTATCTGACATCTTATCTGCTGTATGTTCTGCCATACGATCTAACATTTTATTTGCCATTCCCTCTGGCAAGTATTCTGACATTCTCTCCGGCATTTCTTCTGACAATCTATCTGACATTTTATCTGGCATACTTTTCCTGACATTCTACGTGTCATGTATTCTAACATTGTATCTGGAATTTCATCTAAAATTCTTGCTGGCATTTGATTTGGCATTCTCTCTGACAAACATATTCCGACTTCTATCTGGCATTTATTCTGACATGGCATTTGGCACTCTATCTGACATTCATATGGGATTCTATCTGGCTTTTTATCCGGCATTCTACCTAACACTAGATTTTGCACTTTATCTGACAGCGATTTTGATTTGACATTCTATGTGACATTTGCCTGTCAGAAGATAAAACAAATCGACTTGACATATACTTTGACAAGTTGCCTGTCATTTGATGTGGCTTTGGCAAATATTCTGGCAGTCTATTTGGCATTCTATTTGAGAATCTCTATCTGGCATTCGGTCTGACATTTTCTTTGCATTCCAATTGGCATTTTTTTAACGTTCTATAATATTGCATTTTATCTGGCACTGTGTTCGGGCCCGGGGCGCCCCAGAGAGCTGGCAAGCTCGCCACAGGGTTCGTGTGCAGCCCACCATTGGGTTAGGGTCAGTTGCGCCCCGGCCCATACAGAGCTAGCAAGCTCGCCCTATCGTTCGAGTCCGGCAACCCCCGAGGGACCTGGCGAGTCTTGTGTGTGTGTGTGTGAACCATCTGAACAGATGTAAAACTTCTACCTTGATTGGCGGAATTGCTTTTCCTTATCAGGTTCTTTGCCATGAGTATTTTACCAGGCGTTTATCCAATCTCCTTTTCGTTTGCAGGGGGTGCCAGGGATCATTGCAAGTCTGGCACTAACAAAGACACTTGCCTTGATCTGTGATATCAGAAAGGGACGCCTTTCTGACGTACCTGCCAATTTCTGTGATGGGAAGAGGCTCAACCCAAGAACCTCCATGTCGATTTCCTTTTTTTCAAATCGCTTCAAACCAACACCAAACCAAATCATTCTGTTTCATGTCTGTTCCTGTACGGTTTTTGCAATCTGAATTTGTGCCGACAACGTCAGATGGAACAGTTGCATCTAGCAAGGACGTAGAAAGAATTCTTCTTCATTGTTCCTCACGCCTTGTCATTCACCAATTCCTGCCAGGTTTAACTGGGGTGTTTTTGCACGTTTGATGCATTCCACATCAGTAATTCGATAAGATATTTCTGAGCAAGTGTGTGACTCATGCCGGATCCGTCAAGGTGGTATGAGCCCTTCGGGGAAAGCCTTTCTAGGCTAACTGTGGACAGTAAAACGATGTCTGAATTTACACTTTTGAATTAGTAATTCGTCTAAGTAGAGTGAACTGCTGGCCATTTTTCCATGTTTCACAAGTCGGTCGATCAAGTGTTGAACTTCTGGCCGCCGTGTGGCTTCATTTTTTCTGAAGATCAGCCCAATTGTCACTGGTAGCTTTCAGCCGCGACAACACCCTCTTTCCCAGTGAAGCTCAAGAGACTGCTCGCAGCCATTTTCATATGAACAGGCAACAGGACATGCTTTCCAGGTGTGGTCACTTCCTTTTTGGTTTCTCGGTGAGGTTGAAATTGTGCACGTAATTCAGGGGTTGACAACTTAAGCCGTTTACAGGGTTGGGACGTGAAAGCCGAGGGCCTTTGAGCCTTATCACGAATCTTGCATGAATTGTGGATGCATCAGGTTTAAACTAGTTTTGGTTGTCATTTCAATCGCCTGACAGTGCTGCCATGTTCCCTGGACGTTTTCCCAACGTCCCTGAGTCAATGTGGAACTTTGGATGGAATCCGCAAACGATGGGACTTCAAGGTCAATTTTGTGGAAGTGATGTACTGAACCAGCAGTCTCAAGCTCAGTCCCAAGCTCAGACTCAGGCACAACTTGCAGCTCTAAGGGAGCAAAATTCCATCCTCAATCAACAACTGGCGTCTCAGGCTCAATCCCACATCCAGCATCTTCAACAGCTCCTCCCATTCCATCATTGAGCAGGTAGCACTTTTCACGTGCACAGAGCCAAAGGTGCACCTGTATGTTTAGGTGATTGTGGTGTTACCACATGGAGTGAAATGACATGTCTCTTACATGCCAAAAGTTGAGTCTGCTCATCATGTCGTCGTTGGTCGTGTCATGTGTACTGGTAGTGCAGCAGGAGGTTATTGATTCTCGCTTCTCTTTCTTCGTCATCTAGTCGGTCATCTTGTTCAGCTGCGTAGCGTGCGCATCTGAATCCATGCAGTCCTTCCAGGGACTGGAACTGCCAGTGGTTGTTGCCTTCGTGCAACAGATAGTGATCTCCTCCTTGAAAGAAGACTCGTACCACTCTTTCATCTCGTTCTTGTCCCACCATCGGAATGTATGGTGCTTCTCGGTGGTACAGCTGTTCGATCACAGCTGAGGGAATTCTTCCATCTGGATACTGTCGCTGAGCCAGAGTGTGGATTTCCACCCCAAGGTTGTTTCCCTGAGTGACCAGGTGGTGGATATACATGTCGTGTCGCGCTTGTCGGTGTGCTCGACGAACTTGTTCTTCATAGAACTCCGGGTCGTGAGGTGCATCATCCAGTGATGGGTCATCTTCCCGTTCATATTCTTCTTCGAAGCTTTCACTTTCAGGTCGTTCACGATCTCCATCTCTTGAGCGTGAAGCTTCAGATCTGAAAGGTCTTTCCAGGTGTTCTCCTTCAGGTTGTGGAGAGTCATCAGGTCGATCTGGAAGATCTCGTTCTTCATCAGGTTCATCAGCTTCGGGTCGGCTGTCATGTAGTCGACGTCGATGTCCTCCAGGTTCTTCAGGATGTGGAGATGCATGTCGAACTGCACGAAATAGGATGTCTATATCTCCTCTCGCTTCTGCAGACTTTCTGTTCAGTCCTTCAATCTCCAAAGTGGTTGTGTTGGCTGAGCACTCCAGGTCTATCACCCTCTCGACAATAGGCATGAGTGCTTGGTTCACCTTTTCGTCCATCAGGTGTCTCATAGAGCTCAGTGTTCTCCAAAGATACCATAGTGCTCCACATAGGCAGAAAATCGCCAGAGTCATGACTGACATGACAATGACCTGTACGGTTTGCCTTGGTGGTGAAACTTCTCCTCCTTCAATTCCATCAGCACTGCATAGTGCTTCTTCCGAGGTGCGCTTTGCTTGGGATCTCGTCCAAGAGCTTGCAAAGTAGAGGAACGTCAGCAGACGCATGTTGACCTTGGGTCCCCATGTAGAAGATGTACTCGATGTAGCGTAGAGCTGGATGTCGTTGATGTCCTTCACAGTGATGTAGGACTTGAGCCATGTCACAATGTCTCGTCGGTTTTCTCGAGGTCGTCCTCTTCGAAGTCTGTGATTGTTGGGAGGCGTCGAGCCTCAATCGCATGACCAATCTTGTTGTGGAAGTAGACGATTCCAGTCGTCATCAGCTCCAGCAAAGGTTTTGATGTCATGACCTTTGTCAAGGCATCTGAGGTCATAGATTCTGTTGGGATCAAAATGATCCAGCGAACTCTTCCTTGGATTCTTGCCTCTCTGAAGGCTAGGATGTAGATTCGTTGGCTTCGATCTTGAGGAAGTGCGGTCGTTCCAACTGTCAATGACCAAAAGTCTCTGCAGTCGGTGTAGGAGTCGATTGGAAGGTATGGTATGCCCTTCTCCTGTAGTGCTGCCAGTTGCTGCAGCGTGGGTTTCTTCTCGGGCATCAAAAGTTCTGCAAGTCGCAGTGACACCAAAGTCACTGTCTCCAGTCCAGAGATCGCTGCCAAGGTCTCAGAGTGGCTCGTTGAGTAAGACACTCGTTTGGCTTTTGAGCCATGTGAGAAAAGTATGTGGGCTGTTCCACCGAAGATCTCTTCTGCCACGTTTTCGCCATTGATCGTGTGGATCTTGGCGTCGAAGTTCATGTGGTCTGGTGCCAAAAGAACTAGAACTCCTTCTTGAGCATATGTTCTTCCTTTTGAGGCAGCTGAAGCGTCATGGACGCAAAGTAGCTTCCATGGAACATCTCTTGAAAAACTTCTAAAGATCAGGCCCACGTTCTCATACTGTTTGAGCTTGGCTTTCTTGACCACGGCATTTGCCTGGTGGAAGTCGTTGACTGTCGCCTTGGTGACCTTGGATTGTAGGATGCCCACATCGGCAATCAGATCCAGTCGCGTTGCAGTCAACCACAACAGTCCTCCCAGTATGCTGCGGAACTTGCTGGTTTCGGCAGCTGTCAGTGGTCTGTCACCATTCTTGGTGTTCTCGATCTCTTGGGTCTTGAGCGCGTTGGTGAACTCCTGCTGGTCCATCTTGTAGCCATTGGGAATTTTGGAGTAACGTACTCCGCAGTGAGTGAAGGGTGTCATCTGAAGAGAGATCTTGCCGAACTTCTTGGTCAGGAGTTGATGTTGTTCATCAAGAAAGGTCTGTCGGCAGGCTATTGCCAAATCGTCCACATGAGTGGTGATGACTCCCTTGAGGGTCCCATCAGAGTTCTTGTAGTGCCACAGGCAGTCGTCCAAAAGAGATTGAACTCCACCATGTTCTTCAAGAAATTGGTGTAGTGTCATCTGCCATGCAAGTGGCGCGTCAGCCAATCCATATGCTGGTTTCAGACACTCCAAGCCGTAGGCACCATAGTCCTCTTCAGCAACGTAGAACTCCTCATTGAAAGAAGCCAGGTGTCTCCAAACGTTTGGCGGAGGCACAATCACAACTCGCCGTGGAGGCGATGAAACTCCCTTCTGGGCCAAGATCTGTCGGATCTTTTCGAAGGTCAATCCCTTCAGGAAAGCTCCTGAAACGTCCAAGGAGGCCAGGATGAAGTCATGTGTGGATGCCACACTGAGAGCGATTCTCTGGGGATCCAGAAAGCCACGGGCGCAAAGACGGCTTTTAGCCTTCATCTTGCCATCAGGCATCCTCTTGTATTTGCGCACCCAAACTGCGTCGATGATGACAACGCTCTCGGGCAAATCGGAGAGCTTCACCTTCTTGAAGACCTTTTCAGTCACAAATTGGTTGAGCTCCTGCCTGTCGGCAGATTCGAAGTCTTGCCAGTTGTTGATCAACTGCTGCTCGGTCAAGGTGTCCGTGTCGGAGTCGACTCGGAAGATGAGGCCATTCTTGAGGTCGATGTTGAGGTGTGCAGGCTTCTTGCTGTAGAGGTGAAGAAGGTAGTTCTGCTTGTTGATCTTGGTTTCTTTGGTCTTCTTCTGCATCCATCGATCTTCAAGTTCATACCAAATTGGTGCAGGCTCCAAGACGATCTTCTTGGGTCTTTGCAACATCCACCAAATCGATCTTTGATGTAGAAGCTCCGTTGAAGTCCAATAGGTCTTCTGCTTCTTCTTCTCAGGGGCCAAAACGACTGTTCGTGAGTCAGGGCCCTTGCGTTTGAGCTCTGCTTGCTCTTCCATCTCCTCATCTTGTAGTTGTCCTTGATCAGAAGGTTCAGCAGGTTTTCGTCTGGTGATCCTGGCAGGGATCGAAGTTTCATCTTGGTTGTACTTGACATACCCAAAGAGGTAGAGGTGGCACAAACTGTCGATGTTGTGCTGCAGGTACTCCTTGATGTGGATATGGGCGTCGCTGTGGTTCTCGGTGAGAGCAAAACCCATAGTGCCGCAAGGCCAGGTGAGCAAAACTCCTTTGGAAAACTTTGGAGTGAGGATGGTTTTCATACCACGTCCAAACCTGATGCCATTCAAGGTGAAGTGGTCGTAGTGGAAGTCCAAAAACATCTTGGCATCTTTGAGCATCTGCTCTGCAGTTGGACTCTCCTCCTTGGGAAACTTGACCATCTTGTACTCGCCTTTCTCATCCTTCAGGATCTCACCCATGGTGTAAGGTTTGAAGGGTGTGCCTTGTTCCACCACCTTCTTCATTCGTGAGACTGCCTTCTCCACATCTGTTGAAGTCAAGGTGCTGTTCCGGTTCAGGTAGATCAGGAAGGAGTCTCGTAGAGGTCTGATGTGTCGAAGTCCCATCAGGTAGGGCTTGCCGTTGAACTCGATGATTGCATTGCCAGCTTCTTCGTTGATTTGCAAGACAGTAGCTGGTCCACGCCATCCTTGACCAGATCCATCTTCTCTGAAGATCTCAACCTTGGTGGTTCCAGGGATCATGTCCTCAACAGCCAAGCGTTGTGGTCGTGAGCGATTTGCTCGGGCAATTCGGCTTTCCAAGATGGCAGCCTGGGCAGACTGCAAGGCGATCTGCCTGAGTCTCAAAGACTTCTCAAAGCTGCTTTCGCTGGGATCTGCTACTGGCTGATCTCCTTCGGGATCAAGAAAACCACGAGGTAGTACACCAAATAGCATAGTGGCTGGTGTGTAACCTCCGACACTGAGAGTGAGGTTCTGCGCCATTGCGGCTTCTGCTGCCAAGTCTTCAGGTTGAAGCTCGATGCCGTAGCGGTTGCTCTCGGCTTGAATCTTCAACATTCCAATCTTGACCAAGTCGATATGGCGCTCCACCAGCCCAGTTGTTGTGTGCTGTTGTCCCTGCTTCCTTGTTGTGGTTCCAGCTGGACGTCGTTCAATTCCAAGACGTTGAAATTCTTCTCCAGCTTCAACTGTCATCAAGCTGGACTCCTGGTCAGTCACAAGGATGCGCATGGGGCCAAAGTACCTGATCCATCCTGTCATCAAGGCACTCAGGATGTCGACCAAGTAACGCCCATTGCAACTTGTGGCAACTTTATATCTGGTGGCTTCGTCAATCACCAGAATGAACAGGTTGTCCTGAAATTGGAAAACGTCACACTGCACCAGCTCGTTGAAGTTGGAGGCCAGGTGTGTCTTGTATTGAGGACGTCGGCCAGCTCGTGAGTATTTCCTGCAGATCGTGCAGGTGGCTATGGCATCTCCAGTCAGCTTCCAAACATCATGAGGTTGTCCACAACGTATCAAGATGTTGCGAACATCAGCCACAGGTGAATGCCATAGGCGTTCATGAAGTCCAAGAATCAATCTCTTCGCCTGTGTAGGGTCAGAGACAGCCAATCGAGGCAGCTTGTGGAAGATCCTCCTGAAGTCGTAAACAGGCTTCAGTGAGCCAGGTTGTACTGCAACTTGTCCTTGTTCTTCTTCTTCATGTTCTGGTGGATCAAGTTGAGATAGTTCGCCTTCAGGTTGATCTCCTTCTGCATCTTCAGCATCAGCTACAGGAACCAAAGCCGTAGAGGAACTGGATGATATAGTGCCCTTCTTCTTCTCCTCAGAGTCGTCTCCAAAGACAGCAACCAGCCAGTCCTCTTCCAAGTCGATCGGCTCATGCCATTGACTGGCACTCATTTCTCGCAAGTCCTCAATCTTTCCAATGGTCCACTTGGATGTTGAGCCTTTGATGATGAGGCGAAGAGGAGCTTCTTCCATCGTCAAGAAAGGTGTAGGTGTTGGCAAACTCCATGGTTGAAGACAAGCCAAGGCTCCCTTCGCATCCATCACTTCAGAAAAGATCTTGCACAGCCAGCCAGGAGCTGTTGGGTCCAGTAGCCAATGTGCTTCAGGTAGAGGTTCTTTCTTGTTGTCAGCTTCCTCCAAACCTTTGATCGCCTCGTCCAAGAGCTTGACCATGACCATCTTGAAGACAGATGCCTGCTCGTTGTTGAAGGCGATGTCGGCATGGATGGAAAGCTTGCCTTTCTGAATCTTCTCGTTTTTCAAGGATTCTCTTCTGAAGGTTTCGAAAATATCCTCCTTCTCCTGCTGCTCTTTCTCGGCTTTCTTGAGATCTCGAGGGTTCTCTCCATCAGGCCATTTTCCATGTCGGCATTCTCCAGGGATGAAGGTGTGCCGCATCTCATCTGTGGCCGCTCGGCCGTGAACACATCTCTCGCACTTGTAGTAGTCGGAGAAGACGGTTGACTTGTTGCTCAGGAACCTCTTGATGTCTTTCACAATGGCCTTGGCCAGACATTCTGGGTAAACTGCTGCGATGGTGGTTCGGTTGGAACCTTTCACAGTCCCTTGCAACCAACCATGTTTCATGCCAAGGTGTCCATTGCATCTTTTGATGGAATGTTTCAGAGCCAGATTGCTCTGCAATCCAGTGGGCTTCAAGATCGGGTTGTCGCTCTCGTCTTTGGCGCCAAAACGGCATTGATCAGTGCGTTCAGCTTGTCCAGGGTTGTCATCTAAATGCTCCCACATGGCGGAAGACCAAGGCTGCTCCCAGATGTAGCCTCTTCGATGCTTGCACTGGTTCTTGGCCTTCTTCTTCAGGTATTCAATCACAGGCATTTCTTCTTGTCGCTCTTTCTGGGTTTGCTCAAGGTCTCGTCGCACAGAGGAAATGGACCATGGCCGGCAACTCGGACTCATGAAGTCGATGTCGGGCTTGAAGGTCTCCTCAATCTCGTCAATGAGCCGTCTGTGTGACGGACTTGCCAAATCCCAGCCATACCTGTAGTCCAAGGGGAACATGACAGCCAGGCCAGCGCACAAAGCCAAAAACGAAAGTCGTCCTGAGCCACTGCACATCTCCCAAAAGTAGAAGTGAGCTCCTTTTCTCTTTCTTGCCCAGCTTCTGGCATTTCTTGGAGTGACAGGAGCTCGTTGTGTGCGAGTGTAGAACTCCTCAGGGATGGCTCGATAGAGCTTGCTGAGATAGCGAAGCTTGCTCGTCTTCAGATGAGCTGGAAATTGATCGCCTGCATAGGCTTGTTGCGATTCATCATACTCTTCATCCATGTTGTCCAACTTGAGGACCTGGATCGCTGGCTCATCATCTGCCACTTTGATCTTGTTCATGTTGTTGTCGGACTGGTGCTCGTCCATGATGTCGGCAACGTCCTTGGGCTCAGTCTCAGTTGTGAACTGAAGCTTCTGCTTGCAGTTCTCGCTGTTGTCAAAGTTCTCAACGTTGTTGGGCTTGATGTCATAGTTGGTCTTGTTGTTCTTGGCATCAAATTTGGAGTCATAGTTGGAGTTGGACTGCTCACATGCCGCCGTATGGCCGTGTCGTCCTTGCCAAAGTCGAAGAATCGCATTCTGCTCCTCAGGCGTCATGTCTTGATCCTCCTTGTTGACTGGCAGGATGTAGTGGCCCGATTCGGCTAGCAAGAGCTTCATCACGACCAAAGATGCTTGTGGGTCATCTGGTCGAAGTCCATTCAAACTGCACAGCATCACACCATCACCGTTGTCATACCACTGCGTCATCACTGCTGTTCGAAGTTGCCGAAGGCTTCCATTGGGGAGTAGTGCTGGGCAGTTGGAGCCCTCGCCACCGATGATATCTGCAGTGTACTCCGCATCCTCTGATCCGATCTGGAAGGGAATGCTGATTCTGGTCAAGGTTGCGTCGGCTTGACCTGAAACGCCAGTGACAGTGGTGCTGGCTTCGTTCCATGTGATGTCCTTGATCTTGTCGGGTGGTACCATTCCTGAGGCCAACAAATCTCTGAGTGTTTCTGATCCAATCAATCCACTGCTTGCACCTGGATCCACAAGAAGTCCTCGGATGCGTCGTCCTCGAACTTGATGAAAGATCATCTCGTTCTCCTCAACCACAGGGAAGTTCAGCTTCTTGGGGTTCACTTCAATGTCGATCTGCTCGGTCTCGGGCTGGTCGTTGAAGCGAACTCGTCGAGCTGGAAGTGGATCAATCTGGTTGAAGGTGTCCTGAATGATGATCTTGTCCAGGTTGTCCTTCTCGTCTTTCTCAAGCGATGTGTTGTTGCTCATCAGGTATGCTCCACCATAGTGGTCGTTGTAACCCTTTGGCATCTCCTCCATCCAGAAACCTTTTCGTCCTTGTTTGGAGCCATAGGGCATGTATCCTTTCTTGCCGTAGGACTTGGACTTGCCGTAGCCTTTCCTGTAGGGTTTGCCATAGGACTTGCCACCATAGGATTTGCCCTTGCCCTTGTTGAAGCCTTTTGACTTCCCTTTTCCAAACGTTGGGTTCTTGCCTTTGTAGGAGTCGTTCATCGGGCAAGAGTGCGTGTTGTGCCATTTCGATCCACAGGTGCTGCATCCAAGTCCCTTGAAGTACTCACCAGACTCCTCGGGGGCTGTTTCTTGTCGTTGGTGTTCATCACCTTCAGCTTGTTGAGGTTCATCATCATCCCAACCATAGTCGTAGTGCTCGGCAGGCCAATCCTCATAGTAGGTCTCGGCAGTCTCATAGTCCCAGGGGCTGTAGTTCCAATCGCTCTCATACCAGGCGTAGAGGTCATCAGCGATGTAGCCATCTTCAGACCAGTAGTCCGTCACAGCGCTCCAGCTTCCGTCATCTTCTCGGCATTCTTCATAGTGTGACGAACTTCCATGGTCCAAGTTGCGGTGAGCCATGCGCAACATCAGGGTTCTGGCTTCATCGAACCTCCTCATGTCTCCATGGACCTGCAACAAGATGTCGTCCAGGGATTTCTGTGCCAACCCTGAGCTCTTGAAGTACAAGTAGGTCTTTGCGACATTGTTGAGGTCCAGGGTGATCGCCTCGTCAAGGTTCAGCTGCCACTGCACGCTCCATTCGGGGATGGACATTCTGTTCCTTCTGAACTCGAAGAATGTCTCCAAGGCTCGAGTTGCCTGAAGCTGGTCAGCTTCGCCGAATGCAGCTCGGAGTGCTGTCATCAAGGCTTGCACTCCTGAAGGAATGGCATGCTGTATGACTTGTCCTGACGTAGGGTCTCGGACTTCTTCGACTGACAACCTTACCAAGGCTGCGTCACCGATGTCTATGTGTCCATGTGGATCTTGTAGACGAAGTCCAAGGGCGACCTGTTGCGCTCTGCCGCGCAATCTTCCCGCTAGTAGCGGGCCCACATTCTCATCTGCTCCATCATATACTCGGTACCATAGTCTGACCCTTTCTTGGTACAACTTCAGCGGGTAGGATGGAACATTTGGCTCCCATCCTGGTGGCACATCCTTCCGGTACTCTTCCATGGGTATTCCTCCTCCAGGTACATGCGCTGTCGCCATTGCTCCAGCAAGTAGGTGAGGTCCAGGGCCAAGTAGAAGTCGATCACCACCGCGAAGACGTAGTCCAGGCTGTAGGCGTAGTCCAGGATGAAGTGGGCGTACTCCTCGAAGACGTAGTCCAGTCGAAGTTCTCGGCCAGGTAGACGTCGTCCAGGATCTCGTAGATGTAGTCCAGGGCCAGGCAGACGTAGTCCAGGTTCAGGTGGAGGTAGTCCAAGGCCAGGAAGACGTAGTCCACGATCTCGAGGATGTAGTCCAGGGCAAAGCGCAGCTCGTAGTGCTCGTAGTTCGTGGTGCTATGGCGTAGGCAAAGAAGCCAGTACAGACACAGGGGCAAATGGAGCCGTAAGAAGCTCCGCTACCAAATTGAGCAGGTAGCACTTTTCACGTGCACAGAGCCAAAGGTGCACCTGTATGTTTAGGTGATTGTGGTGTTACCACATGGAGTGAAATGACATGTCTCTTACATGCCAAAAGTTGAGTCCATCAATCTACGTCCACTCCACCTCCACCTCATTCCACATCCCAAGCGTCAGAACCACCAACTCCCGTGGCACCTACATCCACACAACCTGGTTCCAGTGTATCCTTCAATCCAGAAGAGATGATGCAACAGATGAAACATACGGTCGAATCCACTATGAAGGCCTTCGCGGAGAAGAACCAAGAGCGCACCACCAGTCACCCTCCACCATCGGACACTCCACCACTTCCAACTTCTCCACCAGCTCCCAGCCATCCTCTCCCACCAGTTGAATTTCCACCTTCATATCCACCCTCACATCGTCGCTCCAGATCTCATCGCCACCGCTCTGGCTCCCGTCGACCGGACAAACGTCCACTCTCCATCCATCGCAGTCCTCGTCGACAGAGATCCAAAAGACGAGCGCACCGCTCGTCTCGACCACGTTCATCACATCAAGAAGGAGACGTTCCACATCGAGACCTCGCAGAAGAGCTACTTCCACCACTCTTCGGCAAGACGGTGAGAGCCGGGGGACTGATCCTGCTGGACAGTCAACCGAATGCCTCCCGTCGGTGGGTATGGTAAGGGTCGAGCTGTCTGCTCCCCGGCGACCTCCACCAAAGGATGAACAAGACGGTGAGAGCCGGGGGAACGATCCTCCTGGACAGTCAACCGAATGCCTCCCATCGGTGGGTATGGTAAGGGTTGAGCCATCTGCTCCCCGGCGACCTCCGCCAGAAGAAGGAGAACATGAGGTCCAGGAGGAGGAAAGAAGAATTGATGGCCCAGATCTGCTGTTGGGGACTTAACTCCCACATGATGCCACAACCACCAGCTAACAGTCCAGCACCTGTGAATCCACCAACTGTTGCAGTTCCGCCTGCTGATGCCACAACCACCAGCTAACCGTAACTACCAGCTAACCGTTCAGTACCTGTGAATCCACCAGCTGCTGTTGGGCATTCAACTCCCACATCCAGCTACGTTCGTCCTTCTTCCAAAAAAGCCTCGCGGCAGCGGGGCGTGTGTGTGAACCATCTGAACAGATGTAAAACTTCTACCTTGATTGGCGGAATTGCTTTTCCTTTTCAGGTTCTTTGCCATGAGTATTTTACCAGGCGTTTATCCAATCTCCTTTTCGTTTGCAGGAGGTGCCAGGGATCATTGCAAGTCTGGCACTAACAAAGACACTTGCCTTGATCTGTGATATCAGAAAGGGACGCCTTTCTGACGTACCTGCCAATTTCTGTGATGGGAAGAGGCTCAACCCAAGAACCTCCATGTCGATTTCCTTTTTTTCAAATCGCTTCAAACCAACACCAAACCAAATCATTCTGTTTCATGTCTGTTCCTGTACGGTTTTTGCAATCTGAATTTGTGCCGACAAAGTCAGATGGAACAGTTGCATCTAGCAAGGACGTAGAAAGAATTCTTCTTCATTGTTTGTGTAAAAGCCTCTGTGTGTAAAAGTCTCTGTGTGCAAAAGCGTCTGCCTGTAAAAGATTCTGTGTGAAAAACTTTACGAAAGATACGATGCAAAATATTGTCTTGTTCTTGTAATATATTGTCTTGATACTACTCTTCTCGTCTGCCTAAAATACATCTTTAACATATTGTCTTGCAATATAGTGTCTCCATACTAACAACAGAAGACTCTGCTCCTCTACGCTCTCGGGCCATCCGTCGTCTAGTTGTTGGAGATAAAAAACCACACCTCATTGGTGACACCCACGGCCAATGTACACAGAGATTTGAGAACCAGGTTCCATGTCACAACCCGCACTGAGGGAAACAGCACCATGCCGTTACCAGCCTTTTTGTCGGCCGGAAATTCTGATGCAGCAGTTTGCTTTTGTCAGCCTTTTTCAATGGAAATTGAACTGAACGCCGTGAAACTTCCTTGAATTTTTATTGGAGCTAGCAAAACACCACACCTCATTGGTGACACCCATGACCCATGCATGTACACAGAGATTTGAGCACCACGTTCCATGTCACAACCCAGCACTGAGGGAAACAGCACCATGCCATTACCAGCCTTTTTTGTCGGTCGTTGGTTGCTTGCTGAACAGCCGGAAATTCGGATGCAGTGGTTTGCTTTTGTCAGCCTTCTTCGGGGGAAATTGAACTGAACGCCGTGAAACTTCCTTGGGTTTTTGTTGGAGCAAGCAACACAACGTCACAAACATTTGAGCACCATGTTCCATGTCACAACACAACACCGTGGAAACAACACACTAGATTACGGACCATTTTCTGGTTCGAAAAATTGTGCCCTAGCGGCTTGCTGTGTGTGGGTAACCTTGAATCAAAGGGTAAAAGCAAGGGGCCCGTGGACGCATAGATGGCACGGGCCAACGAAGACCCATCTATGTCGTCGTGAAAACGTACCTCTGCAAAACTCCCATCGTGAGACATGGCAAGGTGGCCAAGCCAAAAAAAAGCACCCCCGCCGACATGCCATGACATGACACGACATGCTAACGCAATAACATGACATGACATGTATCATGTCATCTCATTTCGCCCTCTCCCTTCGGGGAGTTTCCAAGTGTGTGTCCGTCTGTGTTTAAACGCAGGTGGGGAAATTTTGGGGGAATACACTGCCGCAATACTTCTGGAAGGAGCAGTGGAGGACCTGACACAATGCACCACACGCAAAAAGTTGGACAAACGCTGCCAAATCTCTCGTCACTCTCCCAGAACCACGCGGTGTACTCGGAGCACCCCCACTGTGTCGTCAGGAATTCTATCAAGTGAGGCTTGAGGTCCTCTGCATCGTGCAGACCGTTGATTTCGATGTAGCCAACCGTGCGGAGCTCCACCATGAGGTGATCCACGCCGTGCTGAACAAACTCATCGTTCCGGAACACGAGTTGTTGCTCACGTTGGTCACCCTTCCTGCCGTAATTTCCTGTGTTACAAGTGACCATTGTCCATTGGCACTGCTTCACCATGAAATCCACCAGCTCCATTGTTCTCAGACCCATGTTGTTCTCTCCCTCTGATCCCCTCTTTTTGAATGCCGAGGTTTGGAACTTCAGGTCGCAATAGTGAGGGTCATTTTGGATTTGAGAAGCCCTCCAAGCTGTTTTGAAAAAACTGCCCAACTTCTCAAAAATGTTGTCCTTGTCCTCGCCATTTACTTCAATGTAGCCAACCTGGCGAAGTTCGATCATGACCAACGGGGCAATCATGTTCAAGGGATGTGGGGCTTTGAATTTCATCTGCTGCTCCCTGATTTCTCCTTTCCAACCGAGGTTTCCGGAATCACACACTTGGAAAGTCCATCCGCACTTGTGGGTCAGGAACTGCGCCAGTTGCATGGTCAGCTTGCCCATGTTGTTCTCGCCCTCGTAGCCACGCGATTTGTAAAGGTTGTGATTGTTTGATCCTTTGCCAGAAGTGGTGATGTAACCCATGCTGTAGCTCTTTTCACAGAGCTTGTGGTGTTCCTGTAGCTCCGTCATTGTGTAACTGCTGCTGAAACCGCAGCATACGCCTTAGGGTTGGGAGGGCGCATCCAGCAGACCCTGACATTTGGCGAATGCTTGATCATGTGCATTGTGTTGAACATAGCAAAAAAGAACTTGCACTTCCATTGTTAAACTATGCTTATGATATAAAATATTGACATCCAGCATCATCCACAGAATAGGACCAGAAGGAGATGAGCGCAGAGCGACGCGGGCAGGGAGACGACAAACAGACAAACAGACAAACAGACAGACGGACGGATGGACGGACGGACAGACAAACAGAGAGAGAGGGAGAGAGAGAGAGAGAGATTGAGAGGGAGAGAGGCAGAGAGAGGGACAAGCGCCTGCCGACTTGCTCCGCCGTTCAAATCACAAACCGAGTGACAAATGGTGTGTTGTGCAAAGCACCTCAACAAGAGGTCGTATTGAAATCAAAGCGCGCCCGCAACTGCCCGCTCAAAACAACACAGTGAATATTTTCTGATAGATGCCAGTAACTTATTTTATTTCAGCCAAATTACACTCTTGGTCCTCGTTGCATGTTTCCATCATATCCACGGTCTTGTCTTCAAGGTACCAATGCTCCTTGAACCAGCGGTCCAATTTTCCATAGACTCCTCCAGTGTCTTTACCTTGAATTTCCACAAAGCCCAAGGACCGGATCTCAATGAGCAAATGTGGAACTCGAGTGATCTGGTCCAAATCCTGGACAGCGACGCCGCATGCTACACATCACATGACTTCACATGACAGATAAACTAAGCCTAGGCATCTGCACATCAGGGGGCAAGGATTATACTGCTACAAATGGCTACAGCCTCACCATCATGACCTGCGATAATGTCAAAACTAGTCGCAGACCCGACTTCCACCCAATACCTGGGTACATCTGGGTGTTCGATGCACAGCACATGCAGACAGCATCACTTCTCCCCACGCCCTACGCAGTAGTACAAAAAGCGGCGAGTTGGAAAGATAAAACAGTTTCAGAATGCTTCAAAACTTATTAGCTTTGCAATGCCGCTGCGGGCCACTCCAGTGAATCCAGTTCACGACCGTGATACCCCGACAGGCGCACACTTCACAGAAAACATTTTTCCTAAAGCAGTGTGTCCACGGGTTCGGAGTTAACGTCGGTGCTTGATTTCGACTGCGCAGGCTCGCACCAAACGCTTGTCGGCGGCATTTTACCTGAGAAATCTTGCAAAAATTGCTCTTGTGAAATGTCCATGTGGATTTCGCGCAGGCTCGCACAAAGTCTGCGGCGCGAGTTTTGGTAGATCTTCCCTGAGTCTCTTAAAATAGTAAAATTTAGGTCGGCAAAAATTGATGTAAATTTTTGGATTTAGGTCAAAAAAATTACACCGATGTAAAAGTAGATGGCTCAACTCAAAAACCAAAATACCCATAAGATGGCACCGCGGGTTGAGAAAGAAAACGGCGCTATTTTAGCTGGAACATAAAACAAGGTCCGCCAATTGAAGAAAAAATCGCCTTACTTCAAAATGAAAAGGTAGATGGCGCAACTGCCACTCCAGTAGATGGACATAGGGGTATTGTGAACTAAGTTTACTACATTTCCTATCATTTTTGCTTGTATATACGGTGGAATTGCACAAAATTGTATTGTATAAAATGAGTTGCGCCATCTATGTCCCTTGAATCCCGTTCAAACGCCAGAACCTTCTTTCGATGGGTTCAAAAATGAATTGCGCCATAAAAGTGTCCCTTAAATCGCGTTCAAATCTTTCAAAAATTCAGTGCCACGCCTTAAAAATGAACCACTGAAGGTTTTAAAACTGATTGTGGACAGAATTTATGGATGGAAATCTCATGTTTCAACATATTTTGAGAAAATATATATTGGAAAAACACTTTTAAAATTTCATTGCAATACCTTGAAAAATTACTTAGCTTAGTAAATATTTACTATTGATAAACAGACAGGTATATACCTAAATTGGTTTAGGCAAATACCTAAATTGATTTAGGTATATACCTAATTTTTTGTCATGTTTTTCACATATATAAAATCATATTTTTTTGATTGAATTTGTTGTTTTTTTGAAGTTTTTGCTGTTGGTTTCTTAACATTTTGACTGGTGTTTCTTGTTTGCACTGTTCAAGTGTAATACTTGTTTAGAGTTTGTATTCTGACGATATTTTCTTTATAATGAACATGTTTGTTTTTTTCCTCTTTGTTTTTTTTCTGTTGGGCTTGTGTATGTGACTTGAGCTTTTTGTACTTGGGCATGTTAATTTTGTGTGGTTATTTGCTTGTTATTTATGGGACCTGTGTATGTCACTTACGAGCTTTTTGTACTTGGGGGCATGAAAGTTGTGTGTTTATTTGCTGCTTATTTCTAGGACTTGTGTATATTACTTGAGCTTTTTGTACTTGGGCATGTCAGTTGTGTGTTTACTTGCGCATCTTGCACATGGCTTTCGCTTCAGTTGTGATGTTCTTGTTTTGTGTTTACTTGAGTTTGTTCTTTGGTGTTTTTTACTTGCGACAGCTGGTTTGCTTGAGGGGTGGTTCTGTTACTTGTGGTAGGGTCTTACTTGAGCATGTCCACAGGTAAGCTGCAGACTGTGGATCTTTTACATGGGTAGAATGTCAATTTCATTTTTTCCATTATCTCATGTAACTCAAGTAATTAGTTCCACTCAAGAAACTCACGTAACTCAAGTAACTCAAGTAACTCATATGTTCTTTTCTAGTTGGTCGCCATTTTGGCCTTGGGGGCTGTGAAGCCGTTGTATAGAAGCTTTTGGGCTTTCTTTTACTTGGAGCATGGCTGCGCTAGATGCTGTGGTGGACGAGCGGATGGAGAAATTGAAAGAAGAAAGATGTTTGAAACAGAAGACCAGAATCCGACTCACTGCAGACCCTGCCATCAGTGTGGCATCTCTGGTGGCCATCTTAGTGGCCTTCCTGAAGTACAAGCAGACCAAGCCTGGAGACCTGTGTGGAGCCGCCTCCATCTGGGCCTGTTAGCTTTGGCTGGCACAGCCCCCCTGCTCCAGACTGGCTTGTGAAAACTTCAGCTCTTTCGTACGACCTGTTGGAAGTATGCAAAAATCAAAAATTGGAGGTGTCAAAATGAGAAGGGCCCTCGAGGTTTTGTACAAGAACCACGACTTGGAACTTCGAACCAACAAGAAGCATTCCGCGGAGGACTGCGTGGACCGCCTGGACTTCATGATCCGTGTGCTTTTGAATATGGTGAGAAATTTGAAAAGTAGCCCGAACCTGAAGGTGAAGGTTTGGCGCAGCCTGGGTCGTGCAGAACAGGGTCGGCTAGATTTGGTTTTAGACAGGTGTATCTTGCCACCTGAGTTGATGGCTGGAGGAGAAATAGAATGCGACTATGAAGAAGAGAAGATTCAAAATCAAAAAAAACGCATACAACTGAAATCAAACAACAGGTGTTTCGGGGCAAAGGCAATTGTGGTTTGCCACCCATGCCTGCAGTGTTCAGCCAAATTTTGTTTGGCAACAAGGCACCAGCTCCTGCAGCACCTGCGGTTTCAGAAAAGGCAGTTGTCAAGACAGAGCACACAGGAAATAGAAAGTCAAAGAGGCCGACAGTCGATGCTTCGACCATGTTTACAAATGTTTTGCTCAAGGCTGCAGGCCACACACCAGCAGCAACTTTGAAGAAACCCAAAGCTGCCCCCAAGAAGCCAAAGGAAAAAACCAAAAGTACAAAGCACAAGAAAACAAAGAAAACCACTCAGAAGAAGAAAAACAAGGAGAAGATCAAGGTGACAGAGGCCATGTCAGGTCAGGGGAAGAAGAAGAAACAACCTGGAAAAGTGGAATCTGGGGGATCAAAAGATTCTACGAAGTCCGAGGTTGCAGAGACAGAGCACAAGCCTGGCGAAATGAAGAAGGAGCAGCAAATTTGGGTGCAGGGATACCTTCAGAAGGAAGAAAAAAAGGGCAATGTGATCTCCAAAGCTGAGGCCAACAAGCAATGGCCTGTAAGTTTGCGCCGTGAAGAGATCCTTTGTCGTGTTCCGCTTACTGACCTGAAACGCAGGAGGTTTGTCCCCAAAGGTGCGGACACCAATCCCTTTTTGGCCATGGTTGAAGCCCAACTTGCCAAAGATGTTGAGAGATAGATAGATAGACAGATAGATAGATAGACAGATGGCTAGACAGATAGATAGATAGATAGATAGATGGGTGGGTAGATAGATAGATAGACAAATAGATAGAGAGACAGCAGAATAAAAAGATAGATAGATAGATAGATGGATAGATAGATAGACAGACAGATAGATAGATAGATAGATAGGGAGATCGATAGGTAGATAGATAGAAAGATAAATAGATAGATAGGGAGATAGATAGACAGACAGACAGATAGATAGGTAGACAGATAGATCAGTAGGTAGGTCGGTAGATACTCAGAGAAAGATAGAGAAACAGAGAGAAAGAGAGAGAAAGAGTGAAAGAGATCAAGCACCTTTCAGTCCATCAGTGGCTTCGCTCTGCCATCCCTGATTCACAACAACCAAGCTCTCCTATAGGTTTCCTATTTTCGAAACTTCCGCCACCGCCTTGTGCGGTACTACTGGTAGATATGAATAAACAAATCACCATGTAAAAGGAATGCATAAGTAAGGGCCAAAATCAGGTTCAAGAGGTACTGCTTGAGTTTTCACTGGGAGGCCAGGCTGAGGTCGGCTAGGTCTGATGTTTCGCAAACCATATAGGGGAACAGGTGCATGCGCTGGAGGATGTGCTGGTGCACTCACAACCTGAGTGGCCCAAATACAAATTGAATGTTGCTTTATTGGCATGTTTACCAGCCCCCTTGAACAGATTTGGGCTTTAACAGGGAAATACATTGAACATATAAAACGCATGAAAACATTGAAAGAAACGTTCCACCATGGCATTGGAGGGTTCGAAGCATCACTGGGAACTGGAGGCATTGGTCTTGGAGGGTGCGAAGCAACTGGAGGCCTTGGTCTTGGTGCAGATGCCATAGCAGGAATTGCAGGCCCTGGCACAGATGGCATAGAAGGTGGAGCCATTCGAGCACGTGGTGGGTCAGCTAGAACAGCATGCAAACCTGGCAGCTCAATGTTGCACCCAAAAAATCATGAGACATTTAAAAATAGGGGTGCCCCAAAGCTTTGTTTAAGTTCTGCACATTAAAAAACAAGGGCAAAGGGCACCCCTGGGCACCACTATTTTCAGACACCCCCATACATATATATATATATATGTGTGTGTGTTTTTGAATATTCTGATGCACTTACCATGTTAAATTAAACCATGGTGGTATTATTTTTTCGAAAATGATATCCAACAAAAAAATTAGAAACCTCGTGATTCCTCTGGAACTGAAATTCCACGCGCATGGTTGCCATTCAAGGCATTGAAGTAGTCCTGTGCAGTCTCAGTATCAGGAACACTTAGGTATACAGAGCAATGTCTTGCCCCCACTGTTTCATTGCCGTACTTCTCCTTTGTGATCTTGATCTCACCTGCCTCCCAGAAACCAAGCTGTTCCAGAGCCCATCGAATTTCCTGAGCAATTGTCCAATCAAACACACCCCCGAAAAAAAGAACTTGGAGGGTGTCTTAGAGGCAGTAAACAAAAAAGTTATTCAATCAAAAACCAGTGTCGAACTTCCTGGCCCTGATGTCGACATGTTGCACAAACACTCTGGCCATTGCTATAGTACTGAACTTACAGGTGGCCTGTCATGTTTCAAATCTTGAGAAGTGTTTTTCACCAGTTTGCACTAAGCTTTTTTTAATTTTGATTGTGCAGAAAATGAAAATTGGAATGGTTTGGCTGCCTAGGAAAGCTTCAAACCACATCCACCTGAGACACACAAATGTGGCAGCAAAGATAGTGATACATGAACTTACTCATGTAAAATTGCAATTATTTCCATACATGTTCCTCATACTGATGTCAAAGTGCTCAAGAAACCAAGCATGCTCAAGTAACTGTTGATACCAAGTACAAGTGTTGAAACTAAACATGCCCAAGCAAACAGTTGAACAACTCACACTTAAGTGAACTTTGAATCTGAACATACCCGAACAAACATTCAAAACCAAAAGTTGCAGGTCAAAATACCCAAACTGAACATGCCCAAGTAAACTGTTGAACGCTGGACACTTAAAGTAGTTTTTTGAAACTGAACATACCCAAATAAACCATTGTAACTACACATGCTCAAGTCAAACTATCCAAGATGAACACGCTCAAGTAAATTGTTGAAACTGAACATGTTCAAGAGAAACTAGTAAAAAATGAAATGCACAAGTAAATGGTTGAAACTGAACATGCTGAGGTAAACTCTTGAAAGTTGACATGCACAAGTAAACCGTGGAAACTGATGGAGGCTGTGTATCTCAGTGTATCTCACCAAGACGCATGCAAACCAAACTCAAGTAAGTGAAAACTCATTCACACATTGACTTTCAAGCAATGCAGCCCCAAGGAATTGCAGATGACATTTTGTCTGGCAGGCGCATGGATGTTCAAAAAAGCATGGCTGGCCCAAAAGGCTGTCTTGTTGCATAGCCAAGAATATAGTCACAGCACTGGTGGCTGCTCTCAACCATGGGTTGTATCATCACCTATATCGAAATTGGGCTCCTTCCAGCTTTCAGCCAAGACTTTCAACTGCTCTAACTGCTTCCCAATTTCTTCACGTCGAAAGAGGATCAACTGGATCACCAAAGTGTGCATCTCCTTGAGGCGACCCATCTCTGCCATGTTGTACTGGATCTTTTTGATCAGCTGCTCCACATCTGACTGAACTGTGGAACCAGGGCCTCCCAAAGGGGCAACTTCCTCCATGTGGTTGTTAGCCAGGTCATAGGCAACTGCAATGAACTGCTGGAGGTCCACCGCAGTTCTGAACTCCTACTAGCCATTGCTAGGCAGCCCTACGCATCCAGGTTGATCCCAAAAAACACCTGCACACATTTCCGTGGGTTTTTAACCCAGAAGTAATGATAGGTGTTCTCATGGAAATGCCTGCAAATTCCAAGACTGCTCAGGTAAAGCATCCGTTTTTATTCCTCAAGTAAATATGTGCACACCACAGCACTTGTATTTTCCCCAGGTGTCAGAATTGCTCCCATGGTCTAAAATGTTTGAACTGGGTGTAGTGTAGTGTAATGTAGTGTAGTGTAATTTAGTGTAGTGGAGTGTAGGTGAGTGTAGTGGAGTGTAGTTGAGTGTAGTGGAGTGTAGTGGAGTGTAGTGGAGCGTAGTTGTGGTTGTAGTTGTAGTGTAATGGAGTGTAGTGTAGTGTAAGGTAGCGAAGTGTAGTGGAAGAATCATGAAGAATCTATCTATCTATCTATCTGTCTATCTATCTATCTATAATCATTTATCTATCTATCTTTCTATCTATCTATCTATCTATCTCATATACCCAGCTGGCGTCTCTCTCTCTCTCTCTTTCATCTAATTACCTATCTATCTATCTACCTTTCTATCTGTCTATCTATCTATCTATCTCTCCCTTTCATCTGTCTATCTGTCTAGCTGTCTAGCTGTCTGCCTGTCTTTCTATCTACCTATCTATCTATCTATCTATCTATCTATCTATCTATGCATCTATCTATCTATCGGTCTACCTGTCTATCTGTGGTGCAGTGTCATTCAGTGTAATGTAGTGTACTGTAATGTAGTGTGGTGTAGTGGAGTGTGGCGGAATGTAGTGTAGTGTAGTGTAATGTAGTGTAGTGTAATTTAGTGTAGTGGAGTGTAGGGGAGTGTAGTTGTGTAGTTGTAGTTGTAGTTGTAGTTGTAGTGTAATGGAGTGTAGTGTAGTGTAAGGTAGTGAAGCGTAGTGGAAGATAGTGTAGTATAGTGTAATGTAGTGTAGTGGAGTGTAGTGTAGGTAATGGAGTGTAGTGTAGTGTAATGGAATGTAGTGTAGTGTAGTGTAGTGGAGCGTAGTGTAGTGTAATGCAGAGTGTAGTGTAATTTAGTGTAGTGGAGTGTACTGGAGTGTAGTGTAGTGTAATGTAGTGTACTGGAATGTAATGTAGTCAGTGTAATGTCCTGTAGTGTAGTGTAGTGTAATGTAGTGTAGTGTAGTGAAGCGAAGCGACATCTGAACCTCCAAGAGTGGTCCGAACCCCTAGTGTTTTGAACATTTTGACTTCGAAATGTGCTTCGCGCCACAACGGCATGCACTTTTTCGACATCTGAACCTCCAAAAGTGGTCCGAACCCCTAGTGTTTTGAACATTTTGACTTCGAAATGTGCTTCGCCCCACAACGGCGTGCACTTTTTCGACATCTGAACCTCCAAAAGTGGTCGAACCCCTGGTGCTTTTAACATTTTCACTTCGAAATGTGCTTCGCACCACAACGGCGTGCACTTTTTCGACATCTCAACTTCCTTAAAAGTGGTCCAAACGTGGTGTGCTTTGTACATTTTGACTTCGAAATGTGCTTCGCGCCACAACCGCGTGCACTTTTTCGACATCTCAACTTCCAAAAGTGGTCCGAGAATGGTGTGTTTTGCAATGTTTTGCACATTTTGACTTGGAAATGTGCTTCGCGCCACAACGGCGTGCACTTTTTCGACATCTCAACTTCCAAAAGTGCTCCGAGCACCAGGTGTTTTGTACATTTTGACTTGGAAATGTGCTTCGCGCCACAACGGCGTGCAATTTTTCGACATCTCAACTTCCAAAAGTGGTCCGAACGTGGTGTGTTTTGTACATTTTGACTTCGAAATGTGCTTCGCGCATCTTCGCGCCACAACGGCGTGCACTTTTTCGACATCTCAACTTCCAAAAGTGCTCCGAGCACCAGGTGTTCTGTACATTTTGACTTTGAAATGTGCTTCGCGCCACAACTGCGTGCAATTTTTCATCTCTCATCTGGCCAGCTGGCTCCGCACCCGCCGCTTTAGCGAGCCTACTTTTCGACCCTCCGGAGCCCGAAATCATTGGAAAAACACAGTGTTTCGCGACTTTCCTACCTTTTCACGCATCTGCATCTACTTTCTTCTTACTCTTCTTTCTTCTAATCTTTCTCTTCTCTCTGCCTCTTCCCTGCTCTGCTTTTCATCTGTCCATATTGTCGGAAGTTTGACTTCTAAACTTCCTTGTGGTGATGCCAAACTTGAACTTCTTCCAGGCGCACGGCCTCCCGATACGACTTTTACAAGCTGATACGACTTAACGCTAGCGTTAGTACTATTTTACATGTTTTATTTTGGTTTGATTGTGGTGATGGCTGTGTGTTGATGATACTTTCTTTCTAATGAACATGTTTGTTTTCTATTTGCTGTTTTCTCTGTTGGACTTGCGTATGTTACTTGAGCTTTTTGTACTTGGGCATGTTGGTTTTGTGTGGTCGGTTATTTGCTGGTTATTTTTGGGGCCTGTGTCTGTTACTTGAGCTTTTTGCACTTGGTCATGTCAGTTGTGTGTTTACTTGTGCATCTTGGATTTGGCTTTCGATTCCTTATATTAGGGTACTGTTTTGTGTTTATTTGAATTTGTTCTTTGATGTTTTTTACTTGCGACAACTGTTTTACTTGAGAGATGTTTCTGTTACTTGTGTGATGATTTTGTGTCTAATTGTTTTTACTCGAGCATGTCCAAGTGTAAGTTGCAGACTGTGGGTCTTTTCCATGGGTAGAATTTGCATTTCAATATTGGCTCAACTAACTCATGTGTGACTCATATGTTCTTTTCTAGTTGGTCGCCATTTTGGCCTTGTGGGCATTGAAGCCTTTGTAGAAGGTCTTGGCCTTCCTTTGACTTGGGGCATGGCTGTACTAGATGTGTTACTGCTGTTGTTTTCTATGGTTTTTAGTGCAAACCAAACCTTCACTGATATCCTGATATCCTTATGCATTTTTTGGCTCTTTTTTCAACTTGCTATGCGATGCACTTTTTACGCACGTTTTGTGCATTTCTTATGCGCTTGTTATGCACTTTTTATGCATTTCTTATGCACTTTTTATGCACTTTTTATGCGCTTTTCATGCGCTTTTTATGCGCCCTTAAAAAGCGCATGAGGATTTTGACCAAAATCAACAAAAATAACACAGAACAACATCAAAACCAACCAAAACACACCAAAACCAGTGTACTTTCATGTGAGTAATCACCAATATCGCAGAAACATCAAAACCTACTATGCTTTTTAGCTTAGTTCATATCAAGGAAATCAGTGAAGTACCTTCGATGTTCAATAGATTACAGGTAGCACAAGTAAGACAATTGGTGTGGCAAATCCTCAAGTAATAAAAAGTAATCTGCAAAGGCCTTCCATTTTCTCAAGTGCTTATGTAGAAAACAGAAACAGTGCAATATCTCCAATTCCCTCAAGTAAGACATGTTTTGCTTATTGTGCCAAACCTGAACCGGCACAACAAGCAAAAACACAATGTCCATCTTTGTTTTTGCAGAAATTCACCCAGATGGTGTTTTTTGCTGATTGCACCGCACCTGGCCCGATACTATTCTTATACAAGAACACCAGCTCCATATATTTTTCGGGGGACATCACTGACATGGTGTTTTTGCTTATTGTGCCAGACCTGACTTGGTACAATAAGCAAAAGCACCATTACAATATGTAACCAGCCAGGATCCCAAGTAACACTCAAGTAAGGCATGGTCCACAAGTAATCAGCCAGGCCCTCAATACACTGGATGGTGATGGCAAAAAATGCACCAGTGATTTCACTTGAAACCACTTACTTGAGTCTTCTTACTTAAGCCATTATATTTGAGCATTGTCTTGAAGTCCTTTTGCTAAAAAAACATCTTCAATAAGTACAAGTTCCTTGGGCATGGTGAGCTACTTTCTTACATGAGCATTTTATTTACACCTCAAACTTGTACCAACAAAGAACAAACCATAAACCTGAATGCATTGATTCCATCTCAAAAATTACATATTTCCAGAACATTTGTTAACTAGTTTTGTTGCCTGTTTTTCAACAAAAAATATAGAAAAACAGCTTCAAGAAAATGAAGAAAAATTAGGTATAAACCTCAATGGATTTAGGTATATACCTAAATCAATTTACTAATTTTGACTTTTAAACTTTTTTGCACCCTAAATTCTTTGATTTACGTAAAGTTTGAAAATTAGTAAATTTACTGTTTTTGGAGACTCAGGCAAAGGGCTACCAACGTACAGAGGCAGCCTGCCTGAAGCGTGGCTACGCCCTTGCGACGATTTTTCAAAGTCCCGCGATCTGAGCACCTTGTCGGAGACACCGATTTCTTTGCTGCATCCAAGGTACCAGAGCGCAGCGCTGCATCTTCAGCAGCAGTGCCATGGTCTTTGGGGGCTACGTTGGGGAAGAACAATTTCAAGGTTGGGTCACAACCTATGATTGACCACAACCAAGCCAGTCAGACCATCTTGGCTCGAGTACTGCTTACTCAATGCCAGCGAAGGTCCCCCAACGTTGCAGTCAACTGTCATTCCGTCATTCCCGCATGGAACTACGCCCCCCAACTGCTAGAAAAAGTCACCCCAACTTTTTCGCCCATTGTAAACGCAGCACGAACATGAAGAATTACAAAAAACTATCATCCCAAATGTGCAAAAACACCATGAGAACGCAAGTCACCCCAATGGTTTCAAACTATGGAAAATTACTAACAACATGACATGTTCCAATATCAAAACACCATGTAAACGCATGATTCATGTATGTTTGGGTAAAAAACATATTTTTGTTGCAAAACTAAAACGCATCTAATTCTAATGTCCAAAGTATAACAAGTATGTACATCTAAGAAATGTCATCTTTTGGTTCAAAACACAATGTGAACGCATGATTCATGTATGTTTTGGTATGTTTTGGTAACAAATCTATGGGGTTCGGATTTGCATTTCAACTCAATATTTCTGCAACGGGTTCCGACGAGACCAAGAACGAGGCCAAAACGATGCCCGAACGAGGCCAGAAAATAGCCTCGGAAACCCCCCAGCTTTAATTAGCAGCTGTTTACCACCAGCCCGGCAGCAAGTCTCTAGCAGGAGTCTAGAAGCACTCTGGCAGCAGCTCAGCAGCAGTTTGCACGGTGCCCGTGGTGATATCCCGCAGCCATTTAGCAGCAGCCCAGCATCAGCCCGCAAACAGCTTAGCTGCAGGCCAGCATCTACTGCAATTGGATGAATCGATGCATCTACTCTAGAAAGGCACCCCCCGGCAGGGCGACATGTAAACACGTGACTGGATTTGCTCGAAGGTCACATGAATGAGCCAGGCATGACAAAAAGACATAAAACACAGGTTCACCAGTGTAAACACAATCTAAATGAACAATATTTCAATATTTACTTCTAAAAACATGTTGGGGCGACTTTCCCGGGAAGTCCCCCCAACTAAACGCAAGATTGTTGATCGAGCGAGTGAGTTCACTATAATCGAGTAAGAGTCAGACATCATCGGCGTTCTATCTTAGATGAAAACCATATACCTGGATATATCATGATATATCTGGAGATACCTGCATATACCGGGATCAAGTTTTGATGAGATTGATCAACCCAGTCCTTCAGGGCCTGTTTGGACAGCTCAAACTCCTGCTTGATGTCCTCCTCTGCAGCAGTCAGTCGACCTTGTACCTCTTCTTTGCTCTGACAGGAGCCCATCTTGTGGTGTTGGAGCTATGACGGCGGCACAGAATCTGGAGCTGTGGGGCGGCAACACGCAAGACAGACGCGTGGAGGCAAAAACAAGTTGCCAAAACAAGTTCACCATGTTCACCCGAGATTTGACCCCTTGAATTTTTCATTAAAGGTTCAACATGTTCCAAACTGTGGAGCTCAGACATGCCAAACGATCTGAATTGGCTCATCATGTTCACCCCTGCAACCCCAGCTGCTTCCTCAAGCCTTCAGTGGTGGCACCTTCTCAGCCCAGTGTCTGCGTGGGATCCGACTCGAAAGCCAATGACGGGTGGCTTTGAATCCTGGAGTGGTTGCAAAGAAATCTCTCAAAGGAATGGTGGATTCCTTGCTTCAATCTCCAATGATTCTGGTTGATCAGATGTGTCTAAAGTCATCTCTCCCTAGATTCGCTTCGATTTTAAGTACTTCCTGTAGGAAGCTGGTTCTATAGCTATCAATTTGATTGACGGACCATACTCGGAAGATGTGGAACTGCAGTTGTCCAAGTTCACTCGCTTGAGTAAAATTGGTTACTGAAACCATCGCGGTCTACGTGCTTTCAACCATCTTTTACCAGTAGTACCGCGCAAGGCGGTGGCGGAAGTAGAAAGATAGAAGGAAAAAAGTTGGAAAGAATGATGGGGAGAGAAAAAGGATCTGAGCAGAGCCTCAACCACCTCTTGATCAATCAGCAGGCTCTGCCAGCCAGGCGTCGCAACAACCAAACTCTCCTATAGGTTTCCTATCTTTGAAACTTCTGCCACTGCCTTGTGCAGTACTACTGGCACACTACATTACTTTGCGTTGTGTGACAATTGCATTATATATACTAGTAACCGAAGGAAGTTTAGAAGTCAAACTTCCGACAATATGGAGAGATGGAAAAGCAGAGGTGGGAACAGTCAGAGAAGAGAAGGGAAGAAGAGAGAAGATCAGAGAAGAGAAAGTGTGAGAAGAAAGACGATGCAGGTGCGCGAAAGGTAGAAAAGTTGTGATTCACTGAGTTTTTCCATTGATTTGTCGCTCCGGAGGGTCGAAAAGTAGGCTCGCTAAAGCGGCCGGTCCGGAGCCATCTAGCCAAATGAAAGATGAAAATTGCCCGCCGTTGTGGCGTGAAGCACATTTGGAAGTCAAAATGCCCAAAACAGACAACGTCGGACCACTTTTGGAAGTTGAGATGTCTAAAAAGTGCACGCCGTTGTGCCAACTTGCACGGGTGCTGCTTTTAATCTTCGGAGATATTCGGAGCTTGCAACTGGTACCCGGAACTTAATCCGGACGTTTGTTCATGTTATAACCTTCGCGCAAATTCAGCCCAAATTCGGTGCATGAATTGCATGAATGGTTGAAGCTTTGGAAACGCGTTTTGTGTTGCTGCACATTGCTGCCTCTTTTGTGAAGCAGTCCAAAACATGTTCAAATCCTTTCTGTCTTTCGCATAACACGACCTGTGCAAGTAGGAAAGGCTTCAACAAACATCATCATCCCACCAGGAGTTGCACAAATCTAGTCTCTTCGAAGCCACTGCCACACACCCACCAACAGTTGCTTTTGCTGTTTCTTGTGCCCAAAAACGACACAAACACATGCTCTATTTTCATGCCTTTATTACTTGACCGATGATGACTTCTTGACCAAGGCAAAGAGTTTTTATTTAATTGCTACCTGCTTCTTTGCAACTTGACTTTGTCACGGTGCAATTTGATTTTATCCACTTGTAGCAAAAAAGGTTGTCTAATTGCAACGTGGTTTTGTCTAAGCATAACTTGATTTGCTTTATTTGCAGCCAGGCTCTGTCTAATAGAACCCTGCTCTCTTCAATTGCAAAAAAACGCCTGCTGAATTGCCAGCTGATTGTGCTTAATTGCAGCAACCTGTTCTTAATTGCAGCAACCTGTTCTTAATTGCAGCAACTTTGAGTTCCAAACACCCTAAATTTCAAGAAAATTCAATCAAAATCTTGCTGTTTGCATCAAAACTAAGGGGTCTAGGCCTTGTTTAAGTATGTTTAAGTAGCGTCTAGGCACCCTAGTTTCGAAGAAAAATCAACGAACATCCTGTTATTTTGCTCAAAACTAGGGGGTCTGGACTCAATACTTGCTGCAATCGAGTGAAAGTTGCCGCAATTAAGGAAAAAGTTGCTGCAATTAAGGAAAAGTTGCTGCAATTAAGTGAACGTTGCCGCAGTCAAGGAAAAAGTTGCTGCAATTAAGGAAAAAGTTGCCGCAATTAAGGAAAAAGTTGCTGCAATTAAGGAAAAGTTGCTGCAATTAAGGAAACATAAGGAAACGTTGCTGCAGTTAAGGAAGTGTTGCTGCAATTCAGGAAAAAGTTGCTGCAAGTGAGGAAAAGTTGAGGAAATCAGGTTGAAATGGTGGGAATCAGGTTGCAGCTGAGCAATTGAAGATGCAATGCGGCAAATCAAGTTTCAATTAAGCTGACTGAGGCTGTGCAGTGGGACAGATTCAGGTTCCATTCTTTCAAATGTCGCAGTTAAGCGGGATCAGGTTGCTATTCCCCAGAATGAGATTGCAATTGGGCAAATCAGTGTGTATTTAGACAAATCAGGTTGCAACTAGACCAAGCAGATTACAATCACACAGCAAAGAGACAGAATCAGGCTGCAACTAGACAGAATCAGGTTGCAAATAAGCAGAATCCGGTGGCAAGTGGGCAATTCCAGACTTGGGTGGAAATTAGACAGAATCAGGCTGCATGAATCAGGTTGCAATTAGACAGAATGCGGTTGAGATTATTGGCAGGGAAAGTTGGCCGGCCATTTGGAGACCCCTCTTCTTGACTTCTCTTCTGCGGTATTCATTTTGAGAAAGTGAAATGCTGTTCCAAAACCGCATCAGGGTGCATGTTTGTAAACAAATATATCATTGACACATATTAAAACCATAGAGTGGCCAATGGCCTGAAGGTACTTCTTAGCCAGGCACGGCACATACCAAAGTTTTTCCCCCATTTTTCCCCACATCTTTGTGTGGGGTTCTTGGTTTTGATTCTGTATCCCGCCTCCTCCTCCGCCTCGCCCGCGCCTCGCCCGCTTTCACACACACAATCTTTCACACACCACTTTGTCACACACCATCTTTCACACACCACTTTGTCACACACCATCTTTCACTACACCATCTTTCACACAACTTTGTCACACACCATAATCACCACACCATCTTTCACACACCACTTTGTCACACACCATTTTTCACCATCTTTCACACACAACTTTGGAAAGGCACCTTCGCTTCGCCGGCGTGGCGCTTGGTGACATCTACCTTCGTTTTGCGTGGCACGCGTGGCACTTGCAGCACTGGGCTGGATCTGGTGGCCCGCTTGGGCGCGGTTAGTCGCCGGTGACGCCGTGGCACTTTGCGTGGCAAGCGTCGCACTTGGCGACTCCACCTTCGCTTCGCGTGGCATCGCACTTGGTGACATCTACCTTCGTTTTGCGTGGCAGACGTGGCACTTGCGGCACTGGGCTGGATCTGGTGGTCGCGTGGCAAGCGTGGCACTTGTTGACATCTACCTTCGTTTTGCGTGGCAGGCGTGGCACTTATGGCACTGGGCTGGATTCGGTGGACGAACGAATGCAAGTCCTACGGATGGCTTAAGCTCAGATGGGTTACAGGCAAGAATGGCAGGATTCATTTACTGAACCATCATGCCTGGCGATTTCTGTGCCTGCACCTAGCGGGTTCTCAATTACGGATGTGTGAAATCAAACGGATGCTGGCATGGCCCCGAAGCAGCCAATCACCACGACGCGGAAAAATGAAAACCGAAAAAAGATCCCCCATCGAATTTTAGGGGAGACGTTGTGACCCCTGGTCTGTAAGGCATAAAAAAGATTCACAAGCTTGGGGCTATAGAATGAGGTTGCTGAGCTCCATTTTTCTCGAAAATAGCCTTAGCTACAAAATGCCCCTTCGTTTCAACAACCTTGACATAGGGGGAGGTTTTCCCTTGTTACAAAATGCCCCTTCGATTTCAACAACTGTATCATACAAGAACATACCCTTTGCTGCAAAATGCCAATCTCATTTTCAAGGACTGCATATGCAAAGGAACATCGTTGCTACAAAATGCAACGTTGTTTTCAACATCATCCACCAAGATTCATCAAGCATCATCATTCATCACAGATCAATATAGATCAATACAGATCATGCATATTCATGCATCATCATGCAGAATTGTTCTGTTTGAATCTGCTTGGTCCTTTTCATTGTATTGCGGCAGCTCTGCAACGGATTGCGTGAACCACATCTAAGCTACAAAAGGCCCGTTTGATTTTTATAAGCCAGTATGAATCTCATCATGTCATGCTACAAAATGCCACTGCGGTCTTCATCATGGGCTAACATGACTAAAATGACTCCTTTATAAAATGATATTCACAAGTTTAAGCTACAAAATCTTTGACCTGGATTTCATCTCAGGGTTAGCCTGACTAAAATGGAAGCCTCTGTATAGTGCTTGTGGCCACCAACTCTGTAGCTTGAATTTGCTGGGGGATGAAAAAAGACTCAATGCGATCCTAAGCGGATGTCATTTAATTACGATGCATGAAATCCAAGCAGATGCAGTGCAAATATGAATCATCTTGAGCCAAAGTCAGAGACGATGGACCGGAGTGTGGGCCTGAAAAGGAGGGATGTACTATACATATGATAATTATGGTTGCTCAACACACAAAATGTTTCAAGTTTGACATGTCGAAAAAGTGCACGCAGTTGTGGCGCGAAGCACATGTCAAAGCCAAAATCTACAAGACACACCATGTTCGGACCACTTTTGGAAGTTGTCATGTTGAAAAAGCGCACGCCGTTGCAGCGCGAAGCACATGTGCAAGTCAAAAGTGCAAAAAACTGACGGGTACGGAGCGCTTTTGGGCGTTCAGATGTCTTTTTGCGTGGCAGGCGCAAGGGATTGTGCACCTTGTCAAACGTGAGCCAAACGTGAGGGTTTTTGTTGCATATCCAAAAACGATGGCAGGCGTGGGGCGTTTGAAGAGGATCTGCAAAGATGCATTTTCCGTGGCAGGCGCAAGACAAGAGACATGTTCATCAGAGATGTTAGATAATGTTAGGAGGTCAGGGCGCTGATTTCCTGAGAGGGGTTGCATTTTGGAGCATCAGGGTGATTTTGCGTGACAGGTGCAGCACTTTGTATGACCTGGCATCACTTTTTCGTGGCAAGCGCAATATTTTAGAGACATGGACTGGAAAAATCGCAAAACGCATTGGTACGAGGCCGTAAGCTCTGCGAAGGAAGTCTCGCAGAATTGCTTCGTTTTTGACGTTGCCAACTGCAGAATTTTCCTTTTTGACGTTATCAAGTTCAAAAGTTGAGGAAGTCTCGCAGTCTCGCAGGATTGCTTCGTTTTTCATGTTGTCTCCTTCGAAAATGGAAGAAGCCTTGCAGAATTGCTTCGTTTTTGACGTTGCCAACTGCAGAATTGTTTCCTTTTTGACGTTATCAAGTTCAAAAGTTGAGGAAGTCTCGCAGTCTCGCAGGATTGCTTCGTTTTTCATGTTGTCTCCTTCGAAAATGGAAGAAGCCTTGCAGAATAGCTTCGTTTTCAAGCTTGCAAATAGAAAGAAAGAAAGATAGAGAGATAAGACAGAAAGATGGCTAGATTAAGTTTTCTAAGCCAATGGCATAATATGGCATAATCGTGATAATCTCCGTCCCATCTTGGATTAGCTGAGCTTTCTATATCATCCATATCTCTTACACTTTTTGATCTCAGGCAGTCATATAACTGGCAATGACGGTTGTAATCTGTTATATCTTGGCATTGTTGTCCTCCAACGGAGCTTGTATAACGTTGAATAAAATTACTCAAATCACCAAGGGGTCGTAAGAACTTAGCACGGTCGGCATCAGTATTTTGTAAGGTGGCAAACAACCTAATAGACGACAATCTATATAGTTATTATCATCTGCTGAAATGTTAAACCTAATATTTTTATTTCCAGAATTGGCATTATACACGTTAGAGCCACTAGGAAAGAAATTAACAAATCTACGAGATGTGATGTATTGACTTGTTGAAGGTAAACCAAAATCAAAAGCATTAATCATTTCATCATTACTCTCTGATACTATGTGTTCCATTTATTTATCAAAACCTAGAAATTTCATTTTTTCAATTTATTATGTGATTTTACTAAATCAATATGTATAGATTTTTTATTTACTATATTATTCTGAATATGTGTTATACTATTATTTTCTTCAACCAATGCCTTTATAGTTTCATAATCGCTTGGGGGTTTATTCCCCACCTGCCAGGTGAGGGTTGTTAGATTTTATGTCAGTTGCCTCCTCCTCCTCCTTCTCCTCCTTCTCCTCCTCCTCCTCCTTCTCCTCCGCCTCCTCCTGCCTCGTCCTCCTCTCCTCCTCCTCCTCTCGTTGTCCTCCTCGTCCTCCTGCTCAACTGCGACTCGCGATCCACAGTGTTCGCTGTCGGACCTCAACCACGACCATCCACGCCCAGTGTTCCCTGCCGGACCTCAACCACGACCATCCACGCCCAGTGTTCCCTGCCGGACCTCAACCACGACCATCCACGCCCAGTGTTCCCTGCCGGACCTCAACCACGACCATACACGCCCAGTGTTCCCTGCCGGACCTCAACCACGACCATCCGCGCCCAGTGTTCCCTGCCGGACCTCAACCGCGAGTATCCATGCCAAGTGTTCCCTGCCGGACCTCATGTAGGAATGTCAGATAGACTGCCAGATAGAATGCCAGATAGAATGTCAGATAGGATGCCAGATAGAATGCCAGATAGAATGCCAGAAAGAATGCCAGAAAGAATGCCAGATAGAATGCCAGATAGAATGTCAGATAGGATGCCAGATAGAATGCCAGATAGAATGCCAGAAAGAATGCCAGAAAGAATGCCAGATAGACTGCCAGATAGAATGTCAGATAGAATGTCAGATATAATGCCAGATAGAATGCCAACATATATGCCAGAATATATGTCAGATAGAATGCCAAAATATATGTCAGATATAATGCCAGAGAATGCCAGAATATATGCCAGAATATATGTCAGACAGAATGCCAGAATATATGTCAGATATAATGCCAGATAGAATGCCAACATATATGCCAGAATATATGTCAGATATAATGCCAGATAGAATGCCAACATATATGCCAGAATATATGTCAGATAGAATGCCAAAATATATGTCAGATATAATGCCAGATAGAATGCCAGAATATATGTCAGAATAAATGACAGGTAGAATGCCAGAATATATGTCAGATGAAATGTCAGAAAATATGTCAGATAGAATGCCAGATAGACTGCCAGATAGAATGCCAGGTGGAATGTCAGGATATATGCCAGATAGAATGCCAGAATATATGCCAGAATATATGTCAGATAGGATGTCAGAATATACTAAATATATGTCCAAATATACGTCCTGACATGTCATGGTGGGGATCACACGAAGTAGAGTAATTTAATTCTTTTTCTAGCTTGTCATAATTGCTTTTTAATTTTGGTAAAAGGGGATAAAAGGGGTTTGTTGTGATACACAGAACTTTTATTACTTGAATTTTTATTGCCAAAGAATTATAATATTAAGAATGTTGGGTTTGGATATGTTCTGTTAAGAAACCTTTTGCCAATTCTTTTTTACAATGCGGACATTCTACCCTTTCTTTTTGTTTGTCATTATATTTGTCTTTATGGCTTTGATAGTTTTGTGCGTTTTGTTTTTCTTTTTTTCTTGATATCATTTTTATATTTTTCCCGTCTTTCTTGGTTGATGTCTTTTCCTTTCTCTTCTTTCCTCTTTCTGTCATATTCTGCTTTATTTGCTCGTTGTTCTTCTGTGCGCTCTCTGGTCTTACCACTTTTTAAGAAGTTTTCTTTGTCCCTTTGATATTTTACCTTCATCAGTTCTTTTGCTTCTTCTGGGTTTTCCTTCGCCCATTCTTTAGATTTTTGATAGTGTTTCTTACTTAATTCTTGTAATTTCTTTGAATTGTCTTTTTTCCATTCTTTGTGCGTTCTACCATTAATCACCTTATTTAAAACTGGTTTTAGTTCTCTTATATATTCATCCTCTTTCTTTCTTAACTTGTCTATGGTTTCACAATCTTTGTATTCAAATAGTAGTTCTCTGAAAAAGTTTTCCTTTCCCATTTCTTTGATTTTTGAATAAAGTTTTGAATTATACCTTTTTGGTTCATTAATGCACGATTTATGCTTTGCCAATCTTTGAGACACTAACGTGCAACAAGTAGAACCAACATAAATTTCATCACCAACATTATTATATATGTAATAAGTTTTACCTTTGGAATAATCCATTCTATACTTTTTTTAAAAACTTTTTATCTTTAAATATGTTTTTAACCATTTGGATGGGTACCATTACTTATATTCGTGCCGGGATTGATATTGTAAAGTCCGTTTGCTTCCCAGTTTATGTAGCTGTGGCTCATCAAAAGGTTAGGTTCTTTTAAATTACTTGTTTCTGCGTATCCGTCCAAAATTGAAACAACATCTGTGGGGTTTCTGTAATCCAATCTGCGAGGATTTTGTTTTCCTTTTCCATTTGATAGCAGGTGTGGCATAAGTTGTTGTAGCAAATCTATGTGGTTGTTCTTCATTGATTTTGTTGATTACGGCTGGTGAGAGGCTGTGCCCTACTAGTCTATTAATTTCTGGTGATTTTTAAAGTTCTTCCATTGCATCTCTGTATTTTTCTGTGTGATGGGCGTTTCTAGTAGGCAACAATAACAAGTCATCCAGAATGTCTCTCGTGATACTTCCATCTTTCCCACCTGTTCCTGAAATATATAAAGTATGTCCTGTCTTATACAATCCACTTGGACTATCATTAGCGTTATACAAACCTCGTCTATCTTCTACCTTTTCTTTGTTTGCTACATTCCCTTCTTCGGCATATAGTGTTCTATGTTGTTTGAAATGTTGGTTCAAATTCCTTGTGAAGTCATTCATCCTCTTGTTCCAGTCGGCATTCTTTTTAGCGTGGTCGTCTATGATATAGTCTTTGCCCTGTTTGACTAATTCATTAAATGCCAGTTTCCGTTTTTTGCTAATTGTCTCAATTCCTCTTTACTCAAAACATTTTCAATTGTTTCACCTTCCATAATCCTTTGAACTGCTTGTCTTCCAAATTGCCTTGCTATCTGTGGCAATACTGTTCTAGCTACATTTGAAACTACACCTGTCTTATTATATTATTAATTATAAAACATCCAAGATAAGAATATGAATAATAGATTGACATATAAAAAAGTGTTTGTAAATTCTGCTTTCAGACTGCCACAATCTGCCAGTAGTGCTGACTTTTCAATAGAGCTTCAAGAAAATTTTGAAACACCAGAAGGCACTAGAATGTATGTTTCTGATGTATCCATTCTGGTGCAGTGTGGAAAACGACTGAAATAGGCTTCTTTGAATATTTGTATGTAATGGTGTATGATAATAGTGATAACTTGGTGAAAAAAAATTAGGCATTACCTAGGAAACAAAATTTATTTTGCAGAGCAGTTGTGCTTTGATGCTGTTGAAGGGATGAATAACAACACTTTGATGTTGTTGAAGGGATGAATCACAACACTAATGATTTATATGCTGGTGGCATTTTTGTATATACGTACTCGTCAGCATCTAGAACAGTTGAGATAAAGGTTAAGGATGGGTTGGATTATAAAATCAAAATACCAACTGACACTGAACTTGCGAACTATGTTAATAACACTTGGAATACTAATACTTACCCTTATGACAACAACAATCCCGTTTCCATAAATTATTTATTTAGTAATTATGTTTCTACATCTCCTATTGCTACTTGGACTAGTTCATATTTGATCCTAGTTCCATTTCACACTTTATACATATCTTCATCAAGTTTGACCGATTATCATTATTCAGCCCCAGATTCATATTCATCATCTATAATTAAGAAAATACCTATAACGCAACAACTAGGTGGCATCATCAATGACTTGTCAGCTCCTTTAAGTGAAGACTACATTGACGTTGGTGGAAAGAATTTGAAGAAACTAGATTTCAAAATAACCAAAGAAGAAGGAACAGTTATGAACCTTTATGGAATTCCAGTTCAATTTACTCTACTTTTCGCACATTCAAGTTATTGAAGATGAACTCCTTTTAAACAAGTGTCAAAAAGTAGTGTGTCAATGTGGTTTTACATATACAATTGCAAATAAAGCAAGACATCAAAAATCAAAGAAGCACCAGCAATACCTACAAAATCAAAACAACCCCAAAGAATAAACAAAATAACTTTTACAATGTCGTATATATTTTCCATAATTTTAAATATGTAGAATAATGAAAGATTTTTTAAAGAACATATTATATGAGTATATCAGTAGTTGATTTAAATAATGAAGCAGTTGAGGAAGAAGTGCCAATAGTTGAAAATATTGAAGAAAGCAAAGAAGTAATTATACTTATGTTTCAAATGAAGTTGTTGAAGAAACTAATGAAGCGCCGAGGGAAGAAGTGAAAGAAGAAGTGAAAGAAGCAAAACCAAAAAGACAAACACACAAGGATAGAATACAATGTCCGAAATGTTTTAAGGAAATGGCAATAAAGTCGAATAAATACTCTCACGAAAAAAATTGTCAAGGTCAATTGTCAGAAAGACCAGTTAAACATCATACCAATCCAAAACCAAAACCCAAACCCAAAGCTAAACCTCAAATAACTACACAAGAAAAAATTGAAGAAGAAGAAGAAGACATACAACAACAACCAGTTAAATTTAAACTCATCAAACCTAACCCCCAACCAGCAAATACAATAACATCACAACAACACTATCAACTCTTACAAAATGAATATGTGAAACAGAAACAAGAAAGATATAATAAGTTATGTTCTAATATGTTTTCAACAAAAACTTTAAAATGATATAAATTATTGTTTTTTAACATAATCTATATCATCAATGACTTCTTTAAGATTAGATGGGGCAACATCTTTCATTGGAACCGAATTTATTAAGTTAGAAATCACGGTTAGTAGCAATCTTGCTACGGAAAGTTATGTAGATACAGCAGTTGCTAATGGTGGTGGTGGTGGCGGTGGTGGTGCTGATTTAACAAATGATTACGACAAGACAGAAACAGACACACTGCTGAATAATAAATATAGTAAATCAGAGACAGATACCTTGTTAGATACCAAACTTAATATTAACAATCCGCAGGATATATCAGGAACATTGAGACTAGGTGACTAGGTCATATTGATGGTCTATCAAAAATAATTTTGAACGGTGTAGCATCAAGCAGAGACTTCTATGTGAATGGTGATGGGGAAATCAACGGCAATCATTTAGTAGCATCATTAGATAGTAGCGGTTATATCAAAGGTACAAATATTCAGTCAAATACATTTAATGCTCTAAATACAGATGATATACTTTTTCAAAGCAACAACGATACTTATATACAACATGATGTGTCTGGACATAAAATCGCGGCAAGTAAAATAATACAATGCGGGAGCAATCTTAAAACACAGGAGATAGACACCATAGCACCATTAGATTTATTCATAAAAAGAAATAACGTTAGTATGGTTGAACTTCAAGATAACCTGACGGTATTGAAAACTAAAACTCAATGTGATAATTTTATTGTATGTGATAACTTTGAAAGTAAAAATACATCAACAATCAGAAACCATATTATGAACGAAAGCACGGGAGAAATTACATTTTATGTAGGAAGCCCAATAGTCCCTGATACAACAACAAATTTAATTATGACCTTGAAAAACGGGATTGTTGAATTTAATAAACCTACCAATCTAGATTTATCAGGCGATACATCAAACTGTGTAAAACTCACAGGAGCAACCGGCCAACAAGTAGCCGGAACAGTTGCCATCAATGGCGCAAAAAATGGAAGCAATGTATTAACTGTTAATGGTGCTTCATACTTTTCAAATAACATAGAATGTGTTAATAATATTTTATGTGATTATGTTGAAAGTAAACACGCATCAACCGTAATGAATTATGTTATGAACGAAAGTGCAGGATAAATTAAATTTTATGTAGGTAGTCCAACAGTGCCAGATGCTACAACTAATTTAGTTATGACATTGCAGAAAAACTTAATTACATTTCATAAGCCTACAAGTCCAAATATTGGCGGTGGTGGTGTTGATGATACTAATTTAGTAAAATATACCGGAGAAACATTACAAACAATAGAAGGTGATTTGGTTATAGGTGGAGGGGCTCAATTTGGAAGTTTTGATTTAACTGTTAATGGAACTACTTATTTTTTTTCAGGTATAGAGTTAGTCTCAGGAGGGACAGTTGTATTAGGAACTGGTAAAGGTTATATTCGTTCTCTTAATATAGGAGGTGGCAATACTGCTTATGATTATTGTATCTTTGCTTCTGGTGGAGTTCATCGGTTTTATGTTGGAGGAAGTCCGTTTCCTCAACACTGAAAATTTCAATTGTCATTAACACAGGCGTATTTTAATGTAGATGCCGTGTGTCATACTGAATTACAAACTGATGTTATCAACACAAAAAATGCTACTGATGTTGATTTAGTCTTCAAAAGAGGTGATGTTGCATATATGAAGTTTGAAGGAACGCTACAAGCAGTGGAACTAACAAAAGGTGCTAAATCAAACACATATGATAGTATCGGTAATGCTGATGTCAGTTTTAGAAGGAACACAGTAGATTTTATGTTTTTAGAAATGGCAATGTAGAGGTGAATGCAGGTATATCATTACTTGCTGAAAGTGCTAAATTTGATGTGATTGAAATAGTGCCCCTCCTACTAATGTAGTATTTAAAAGGGGCGCTGTTAATTTCTTTACATTAGATGGCACTAAAAATGTTCTTGATGTTTCAACTGGTAGGGCATTGTCATCTCAATATATTTATGGAGACTATTTTTTCAATAGAAATTATGGTGCTGATATGGTTTTTCAAGCCAGTAATACAGCAAATGACGGTTTAGTAGAATATATGAGATACAGAAAAGCAGATGAAGATTTACAAATGTCAAAGCCTATTCTTATGAACCGCAATAGGTTGCATTTCAATACAGTCGGAGGTAAAGAAGTATATATATATAGAGACAATTATGTGGAGAGCAATGTTGAAATTTTAGCATTCGTAAACAATGATACAACGGGTCAAAACAGAATTTTATGTGGTGGCAACACCATACTTGATATGTCAAGCATTGTTTTGAATTTACACCAGAACACAACAGTTGCTAGTGGAAAGAACTTAACAGGAGAGTTAGTTGATACAAGTTCAGAAAAGGTAAAATATGATATTAAAGACGCTGAATATGACTTTACAACAATTGTAAAGAATAGCCGAAAACTTTTGAAATGAATGAGGAAAAGAAACAAGGTATTATCAAAAATCATATTGGTTTTGTAGCAGAGGAAGTCCAAGCAAATATACCAACAGATGTTGAAAACATCATTTTTGATGATGGTGTTAAGAAATTGAATTATGTCAAACTAAATGGTATTCTCTGGGGGTGCGTCCAACAGCAACAACAAAAAATAGAGCATTTGGAAGCTTCGGTTTACAAGAAACAATGAACGAGTTAATGAAAGCAAAACCCAAGGCAAAAGCAAAAGCAAAAAGTAAAGATAATTAAAATATCTAATAATATAATGGGAAATAGGGAAACTAAGATTGAAAATAACTGTATAGAAGAACTGAGTAAAATCAATGAAGAAGATTTAGATATCAAACATAGATAAACTACAAATGGAAGCAATAAAAGAATTGAATAATAGAATTAAAGAAATTGAAGAAAAGAAAAGCAATAAGATTATGTATAAACTACCTGCTATTAACTTGTGCAGTTATAGCCAAATTTAATAATATTATTTCAGTATAATATTATTAATTAATGTGGATGGCTTTGTCAAAGCGAACCATCAACACCCTATTAATGTCAGCTTCCATCAAACTTACAAACAAAAAACTAAGTCTTTCTTCTGTTGCCTTATCAAAGATTTCCAACAATGTATGTCTAGCACTGTTAATATGTTTATCTTCAAGAAATTTGTTTTAATCAAAAGTGCTGACAACTCTTTAACCATTGTTTGTATTTCCGTGTAATTTCTCATCTTGAAAAAATATAGTTGTCTCCTATTTACCCTTATTATTGTTGATAGCGCATTGAATGTGTGCGTTGATGAAATGACATTTACACCAAAATGTCTTCCTCTAATGTATAGCGCATTCAACATACTGTTATGTTTTGAAAATCGCGCATCATCGCAAAAATCATCTACAACTACAAGTGTGGCAAACAGTTTTTTAAGCTTATGGTCTTTTTGATACTGGCCTATTTTATACTGTTGTTCCAGTATCTCTTCTAAATCTTCTTTATGGAATTCATCAAAATAAACCTTCTCTTTCTTTGGATTTACGTTGAGGGTTTTTTTCTATGTATTCCTTGACTGCCACACACTATCAACGTGGATACTGGCACTAAAAATAAAAACTCTTTGAAAACAACCACAATATATATCCAGTATCATATTTTGAAGAAGTATAGATTTACCACTCCCTGACGGACCAACTACAATTTGTGAAAATGGTATTCGTGGTGCTACATCGTATTTTGATTGTTGGAAATCATACTCTGCTGTTTTGTGAGGTTTTATTATTGGAATATTATTCATATGTTATTAAAATATATTAGAAATTACAATATATTATATTTTGTTGATGGAACTTCTGATAACAGAAAAGGGCATCATCCATTAATTCGTTCATAGCAGTCCATTTGCAAGTATATCTCAGAAGCAATAGAAGATGTGTATTTTTGAATTCGGTTGATAAAATGCTCCCCTCATTTCATTGCGTCGGCTAGCATGCAGAGAATTCACAATTAGATTTTTTCACCTTATCTAATTATGAACGACTGGGAAAAGTCCTTTAAAACATACAATTTCGTTTGTTTTAAAACTTTTCATATAGTTTTTAATATACATTATGTCTGAGGAAGAATGTGAATCAGTATCATCTAAATTTGAATCAATATCTAGAAAATTGAACTTAATGAATAAAGTTGTCCAATCAATCTTAGAAAAGTTGGAAGTGAAAAATTCTTTTGTAAATGAAGGAGAGGAAAAGAAACGAGGTAAGCCAAAGGGTTCTACTTTTGAAGAAAAACAAACAAGTTATTTAGACATGTTGAATACTAAAAAGATAAAAGAACCAAAACCTGACACAATACTTTATTATAAATTTCAATATGACAAAGACAAAGATTTATATTATGTTTCGTAATTTATTATTTTCTGAATAGTTCCAATAATGATATTATGAAAATTATTTAGCGGAAGTGGCAGTGTTGGTAAGGTAGCCAGTGAGTTAGGCTATGAGGTTGTGTCATTGGATTTGAAAGATGCTAAAATTATAACTGACATTTTGGAATGGGGCTATACAAAGTTAAAACCAGATGAGATTGATGTTATTTGGGCTAGTCCGCCTTGCACAGAATACAGCAAAGCAAGAACAACAGGAATCAGAAACATAGATTATGCAAATAGAATCGTTAAAAAGACATTGGCAATTATTAGATATCTTAATTGTAAATATTGGTTCTTTGAAAACCCTCAGGCTGGTTTATTAAAGAATCACAATTTTATGTTTGGACTTCCATATTTTGATGTGGATTATTGTAAATATGGAATGAAGTATAGAAAGAGAACAAGAATATGGACTAATGATGTAAAGAGTTGGAAACCTCAACCATTGTGTAAAAAAGATTGTGAAAGCATAGTATCAGGACGGCACATTGAAACAGCTCAGAGAGGTTCAAGTAAAAGCCACATAAATAATAAACACACACAAAATGATTTATACGTCATTCCTTCAAAATTGATTACGGAAATATTTTTGTCTTTGGAATTTTGAAAAGAAACATTGAAAAGAACAAGAACAAACAACATTCATCATCATCTGAACCCCTCCCTATCATGATGAACTGGGGGAAGGCTCACTACCTAGAATATTTTATATAAATATATTACCCTTATATATTCCGTCCGCACACCGTGCCTTATGTCTTCCTTCTTCTTCAACCTTTTCATCACTGACATCATTTTCTCGCTGGACTTTTTCATTATTAAGGTGCGCCTGAGCAGAACCGCTGTCAATGTTTGACTTTGAGAATGTTGAAAGTTGAGAATGTTGAAAGTTGAGAATAGCCTTGATTTTATTCTGTTGCCAATCCGTAGCAACTTTCTTGGCACAAGCACGCTTTGGTGGCTTTTCAGTTTGTTGTCCTGTTTGAGATGACATTTCGCGTCAGTGTCAACATCCAGACCCAGCGCAAGAAGATCTTCATTAACGAATTGGAGTTGGATGTTTTCACATTTCCGACTGTCAAACATGTGAAGACCCGTGTGTTGCAGTTCGTGGAAGCCTGTAAGAACAAGCTTCACAATATCAATATTGGCACCCCAATGATTGAGGAATGGACTGTGGTAAAGATGAGGGGCGCAGAAGCCATTGAATGCAAGGATGATGTCTTGATGACGGCAAAGGAGGATGTCAAGTGTGTCTATTGCGACCTCATGACCAAGCTACACCTTGCTCTGAAAGACTTTTCCAAGACAGAGGCTGGAAAGGAGGCAGACCGTGCCTTTGCTGAGGCAATGGGATATGCTAATGCTGGGGCTTCTTCTTCGGAGCAACCTGCTGTTGAGCAGGAAGCAGTGGCATCACCTCTCTTGGCAGCCACCAAGTGATGGCTTGACAAAGTGAAAATCCAGTGCTGGGATTTCAACAACGGTTTCTATGACCGCGAGGTGGGGTGCTTCCAAATCACATACCTTCAAGGACTACCACACGTTCAAACGTGCTATGGATTGCTATGGTGTGTATCAAGTTGATGAGGAGTTCTTGAAAAAGAACAACACCTACTACTTGGGAAAGGAGGACAGCGAGAACCAGACCAGCGCCTCAGATGATGAGACCCTGACAGAGACAGCAACGACAGTGCCTGAGAGTGCCATTGAGACCGTGCCTGAACCAGAGAGCATTGATGACACCGTCAAGTCCATCATTGCCCGTTTTGAAGGCAAGAACCACGAGATTGAATTGACCGATGACATCAAGACCGTTGCCAAGTTGAAGGGTGCCATTGCCAACAAGTTGAATTTGGTGCCTAAGGACACTCGCATTTTCAGGACTGGGAATGGCGAGGAAATCACCAAGAGCGGTGGCACTTTCTACAAGAATGCTGGTATCAAGGTGAATGACACGCTGGAAATTCAAGTTCGTGGTCGTGGTGGTGGTGGTAAGGTTGCCAAGACCACTACCAAACAGGCAAAAGCCAACCGTGTGAATACCAAGGTTGCTGAGCTCATCCATTTGATGGAAGAGATTGCCACTACCCTGCCTCAGAACATCAAAGAAATCTCGGTCATTGGCGATATGGGGCGCAAAGTTGAGAACCTTATGAAGGTGATTAATGCCCGTGGAGGCGCTCAGGCGCTCATCTATCAGGTGAAGATTTTGAAGGACAATATCCCTGAGGCATTTGCCCGTTGCCGTGATTACATCAAGAACACTGGCACAAATGCGGCAAGAACCAAGCTCAATGCCATTGCTGGGGATTTCTTCGGCTGTGCTCCTGCTTTTGAGTTCAGTGAGAGCGTGTCTAAGACTTTGGAATTGCCAAAGCCTGCCATAAATTCAGCCTTTGAAAAGGCAACCGTAGAAGGAAATTTCACGATGGGCGATTTCCAGCGCTTGTTTGACACAATGGACGTGCTGGTGTCAAGCTTTGCTGTGGCAGGTGATGCTACAATGGCGTCATAAATCCTGATTTGACTGCCAGACACGCCTGAGGAAACCATTTCCTGATCCTGAGGAAACCATTTCCTACCGTACAAGAAACCATTTCCTACTGTATAGGAAACCATTTCCTGACCCTGAGGAAACAATTTTTTTGGATTGATGAAGGAGATGTGTGATGAGATAAGCTGGCTTCCGAACTGGCTGGCAGTGTATGTGGAGCTTGCGGGAGCCATCAGAACAATGGCCGTGCATCAGTCATTTGTTTGGCAGGTTGAAAATCGGGTGGGAATGCCTATCTCAGCCTTCTCTGCTGCCATCCCTACATTCCTTCTTGGCGCCTATGCCAGAGCATGCTGGCCAATGCTGGTGAGATTTTGCAATATGTTCAGTTTGATTCCTGATTGCCAGAGCGGGAACAGAGATGAAGAAACGCAGAATCTGCACTGGCCAGTTGATTTTTCTTGGAAGCAGAGCGATATAACCAAGTTAGACTTGATGCGTTTTCCATGCAAGAGAATTGGCGGCAGACATTGGAACTTCTGAGAGTAAGTGGTCGTTCAATGTCGTTCAAATGTTCTTGCAACTTGAAGCTTCTGAACTCTGAGTGAGTAATCTATTGAGACTGAACTTGTAAGAGCTTGATGATCATTTTCCCTTACCGTTGTCTCATTAATTCGCGCGACACTCTCTGATGACCTGACATAAGTAGTGAGTTTCTGCGTAGGTTGTTTTTTCTCTTGTTTCCTGTTTTTTCTTGTTTTTGGTTTTTGTTCTTCTTGCCTGAAACCCATGCACAGGTCTCAGTGATTTCACGAAATTTGCTTGAAGTGGCGGTGCCATGCTAGTTGACATGTCCATCTTGCCTGTTTTAGGTCTTCATTCTTCTTGTGTTTTTTGGAGGTGTTTTGCTGATTGTGAGATTCAGAATGGGAAGTGCAAAGAGCGAAGGTACCAAGCCAAAACTTCAAAACCTTGCAGCTGTTCAAAATGTCCGAACAGAAGCGATTGTTGCAGCTTTATATACTCTCGAGCCATCTTGCCGCAGAAGCGGCGGGGCGTGCACAGCAGAAGGCGCTCACCAGACCCCCCGGCCTTCAGGATGGCGGCTACTGCAGTTTGAAAACAGGTGCTAGCAGTTTTTGCATTATTCATTGTTGGGAGTTGGCAGTCAGACATTTTGTCAAAGACCTTTCACTCCGAAGACGCGGATTGGATGAAAAACTGCTTATCTGGTTTTGCTATGTTTTGCTCCAGTGCCTTGTTTTTTGTTGAAGATTGACACCACAGCATCCGCCATCCCGCAGGTTTTGATACAGCAACGGCTGTGGAAGCTCAGGGCGTGGGGAAAGACGGGAAAACCCCCTTATAGATTTTTATGATAAGATTTTTGGGGTAGTTGATTGTTATGATTTTTTGTTATGAGGTTGTTTTTCCCGAATGCGTAGCAAGGGTTCCCGTTTCACTCTGGGGGTCTGGGGGTTGAGGGTGTGTTCGCTCGACGTTGCGTCCGCGTCCGCCACCGTCCGCAACCGTTCGCAACCGTCCGCAACCGTTCGCAACCGTTCGTGTGAGGACCGTATGGCCGTGCCTATGGGAAGTTCTGCAGAGGTGGTCATTTTTGGAGGTTTCAGACGTGTCGTTGCTTCGTTTTGCGTGGCAGGCGTGGCACTTCGTGACATTCAGACGTGTTCTGCAACGTGTCGAAAGTCGTTTTGCGTGGCAGGCGCAATACTTTTGCGACGTTTTCAGAAGATGTGTTGCAGTTTTCGTGGCAGGCGCAGCACTTTGGGCGTGTCCATCGTCATTTTTCGTGGCAGGCGCAGCACTTTAGACGTGTCGCGTTGCGTGTTTTTTGCAAATCGCATTGGCAGGGCTGCGTCAAGTGGCGACAAGGTGCAAATTCCGTGGCAGGCGTGGCATTTTCTGACATGTGCTGAAAATTGACGGAAGCCTCGCACGAAACATCGATTTTGAGGTTGCAAATTTTCAGGTTCTAAGGAAAACTCGTAGGAAAACGTCGATTTTGCAGCTACAAAGTGTGAAAATTGTAGGAAGTCTCGCGCGAAATGCTCGTTTTGGTGTTCCCACCTGTCTCTTCTCGCGTCTCTGGTTTTCCCGTGGCCTCGCCGTGTCTATGGGGGAAGCTGCAAAACTTGTCTTTTTGTCATGTTGCCAACTGTGAAAATTGCCGGAAGTCTCGCAGAAAATGCTGCTTTTTCTGCATGCACGTGTCTTGCTTGTCTCGAGTCGTTTGTTTTTCTGTGGCGTCGCCGTGTCTATGGGGGAAGCTGGAAAACATTTCCTTTTCGAATGTTTCCAAGCAGGTTGTCATGTCGTTTTGTGTGGCAGGCGTGGCACTTTGTGACATTCCAACCTGTTTGATAACGTGTGGAAAATATCAAAATTGGAGGAAGCCTCGCACGAAATGCTCGTTTTTCCCGAATGCGTAGCAAGGGTTCCCGTTTCACTCTGGGGGTCTGGGGGTTGAGAGTGTGTTCGCTCGACGTTGCGTCCGCGTCCGCAACCGTTCGCAACCGTTCGTACGAGGTCCGTATGGCCGTGCCTATGGGAAGTTTTGCAGAGGTTGTCATTTTTGGAGGTTTCAGACGTGTCGTTGCTTCGTTTCGCGTGGCAGGCGTGGCACTTCGTGACATTCAGACGTGTTTTGCAACGTGTTGAAAATCGTTTCGCGTGGCAGGCGCAATACTTTTGTGACGTTTTCAGAAGATGTGTTGCAGTTTTCGTGGCAGGCGCAGCACTTTGGACGTGTCCATCGTCATTTTTCGTGGCAGGCGCAGCACTTTAGACGTGTCATGTTGCGTGTTTTTTGCAAATCGCATTGGCAGGGCTGCGTCAAGTGGCGACAAGGTGCAAATTCCGTGGCAGGCGTGGCATTTTGTGCGATGTGCTGAAAATTGACGGAAGCCTCGCACGAAACATCGATTTTGAGGTTGCAAATTTTCAGGTTCTAAGGAAAACTCGTAGGAAAACGTTGATTTTGAAGCTGCAAAGTGTGAAAATTGGAGGAAGTCTCGCAGGAAATGCTCGTTTTGGTGCTCCCACCTGTCTTGTCTCGCGTCTCTGGTTTTCCCGTGGCCTCGCCGTGTCTATGGGGGAAGCTGCAAAACTTGTCTTTTTGTCATGATGCCAACTTTGAAAATTGCCGGAAGTCTCGCACAAAATGCTAGTTTTTCTGTATCCACGTGTCTTGTCTCGCGGCGCTTGTGTTTCTGTGGCGTCGCCGTGTCTATGGGGGAAGCTGGAAAACATGTCCTATTCGAATGTGTCCAAGCAGGTTGTCATGTCGTTTTGCGTGGCAGGCGTGGCACTTTCTGACATTCCGACCTGTTTGATGATGTTCACAAAATGTCAAAATTGGAGGAAGTCTCGTACGAAATGCTTGTTTTTCTGCATCCACGTGTCTTGTCTCGAGTCGCTGGTTTTCCTGCGGCGTCGCCGTGTCTATGGGGGAAGCTGGAAAACATGTCCTATTCGAATGTGTCCAAGCAGGTTGTCATGTCGTTTTGCGTGGCAGGCGTGGCACTTTGTGACATTCCAACCTGTTTGAGAACGTGTCAAAAATATCGAAATTGGAGAAAGTCTCGCACGAAATGCTGGTTTTTCTGCATCCACATGTCTCGCTCGCTAGGGGGAAGCTCCGCACTCCACACTCTACACTTTACACTCCACACTCCACATTTACACTCTAGACTCCACACTCTACACTTTACACTCCACACTTTACACTTTGCATTTTACACTCCTCACTCCTCACCTGAGACTTTACACTCCACACTCCACACTTTACACTACACTCTACACTTTCCACTCCTCACTCCTCACTCCACACTCCACACTCCACACTTTACACTCCACACTCCACACTTTACACTACATACTCCTTTCTTTACACTCCACACTTCACACTTCACACTCCACACTCCACACTTTACACTCCACACTCCACACTTTACACTCCTCACTCCACACTCCACACTTTACACTCCACACTCCACACTTTACACTCCTCACTCCACACTTTACACTCCACACTCCACACTCTCACTTTACACTCTACACTCCACACTTTACATTTTACACTCCACACTCCACACTCTACACACCACACTCTACACTTTCCACTCCACATTCCACACGCTACACTCTACACTTTACACTCCACACTCCACACTTTACACTTTACACTCCTCACTCCACACTCTACACTCCACACTCCCCACTTTACACTCCACACTCCACACTCTACAATTTCCACCCCACACTCCGCACTCCACACTCCACACTTTACTGTACACTCCACACTCGACACTTTATACTGTACACTCCTCACTCCACACTCCACACTTTACACTCCTCACTCCACACTCCACACTCCACACTTTACACTCCACACTCCACACTTTACACTCCTCACTCCACACTCCACACTTCACACTTTACACTCCACACTTCGCACTTCACACTTTCCATTCCACACTCCACACTCCACACAATAATCCACTCCACACTCCACACTTTACACTCCACACTCCACACTCTACACTTTACACTTTACACTCCACACTCTACACTCCGCACTTTACACTCCACGCTCCACACTCTACACACCACACTCTACACTTTCCACTCCACACTCCACACGCTACACTCTACACTCCACACTCTACACTTTACACTCTAAAATTACACTCTACACTTCGCACTCTACAATTTACAAACTCCACACTCCTCACTCCACACTTTACACTCCTCACTTTACGCTCCACACTCCTCACTCCACACTTTACACTCCTCACTCCACACTCCACACTTTGCACTTTGCACTTTACACTCCTCACTCCACACTCTACACTCTACACTCCACACTCCACACTCTACACTCCACACTCTACACTTTACACTCCATACTCCACACTCTACACTTTACACTCCGCATTCTACACTTTACACACTCTACACTCCCCGCTCCACACTTTACACTCCACACTCCTTACTTCACACTCCACACTCCACGCTCTACACTTTCCACTCCACACTGCAGACTGGTAACAAGGGAAACATGTACAAGACTGTTCAAATAAACTATTGCAGAAAGGTATTGTGCGTGACTGCATAACCACGTGTTTTGACATCTGTACCATTAACATACGTGTGAGCATTCGGGTTCGTGGGCTTCATCTTGTTGTTTTTTGTTACGAGGTTGTTGTGGTTTTTGTTGATGAGATTGTGGATGATGGACGATTTTATTATATTATTAGTATGATACTGTTATGATTTTTATGTTATGATTGGTTGTTCTGATTATTTGGTAGGATTATCGTTATGATACTGTTATGATTTTGTTTGTATGAGTTTATGGTGGTGAGTTGTAGTTTTTGTTGTATGATTGTTTGTATGATTGTTGGTAGAATAATGGGGGCGGTTTGGATAGGAAACATGGGATTACTATATCCTAACTATAAACACTTCACTGGGTGACTCAAACACTCCCAAATCTCAAAAACCAATTGCCGAGTTGAATGTCAAGGTGGCGCTCTAGCAATTGGATAAGGGTCTTTATATGTTTTTACTGCACACTTCTGAGATGAAAACCTGGTGCCTCGCACTGAGTTCAAATGGCCTCTGCGATCTTCCCCTGGACCAAATGCGTGGCCTAATCAAGATCAATCAATCAGGACCAGCCAGCATTGCCGATGGGCAATCTATGAGAATCTTTTGCGTTTAAGATCCCTTGTCACTTTTGCTTGCCTCAACCTTTCTCAACTCCTTTGAATCATTTTATATACAGTAAATCAAAATCGCCATGTCCAAGTGCGGAAGCCGGGCTTTCCAATGAATACTTTCCAAAGGTGGAAAAGTTGCTGGGTCGAGCTGTTACTGTTGCAGAAACTTCAAGTGTTGTGACTAATGCTGCTGCTACCTCGGCAAATGATTGCACATGGGCCTTCTGGGAAGTGCAACGTTTTGGGCCGACAGACTTTTGCAAATCAAAAGCTTGTCAGCACAAGTCTGCAATTTACTTTTCCGCAGTGCTGAAATCGTTAGTGCTTGACAGCAGTTGCCACGATACGTCGACGTTTCGTCCCAAGGAGCCTCTCATTTGTAGAGTCTCAGCGAATTGTGGCAGCCCCAAACACATGGACAGCAGCCTGTTGAACAACTTTTACTGTTGGAGAATGTTGCTCATGCTTCTACCACATACTCCTGCAATATATCACATTTAAATACATATAATAATGTATAATATCAATGAACAGTTGGGGTAGCCAAGCGAAAGATTCAGTTTCAAGATGTTTCAAGTTTCAAGTGCCTGCACCAATGGCTTTACCATACTGGCGCTCACTCTTCAGCCATTTCCATGACCGGCGGCGCGGTTTCGCGCTCTGGCCGGGGCATGATCCTACCATCCTTCTCTCTCCGGTAGAAGACAGCGTACTCGGGATAGATGGAGGCATCATGGAAGAAAATGAACTCACGGAAAGTACCAACTGCCTTCTCTCTGTCTCCCAGCACGTGGTCGAACTCACCATTGAGCACTGGATCGCGGAAGTCACCAGGCTGCTCAGTGACATAGGACCGACCCAGCAAGGCCTTACACACCAGGACGGCATAGAGGCCATCATATTCACCACCTGCATCGTCCCGAGCATACTCGTCGGCTTTGGTCGAGCTTTCTGCTAGGTAGATACCTGGTCCAAACATTGTGCCCGCACTCTTGCCGGCAAAGTCAACGGTGAACGAGTTGCTGAGAATTGCCACTGCCGAGGTTGGGTTGGTGCCATGTAGCAAGTATGCCTGGTTTGCTGGATTGCCAACCGAAGCATGTGTACACCTTTGTGCCAGGCTGTGGCTAGCCGTCATCGTCTTAGGAATTACAAAGTTTGATTCTGCTGAGCGGCACGACTCGGACACGACCTTTCGACGTTCTGCATAGCGATCCCAAAGCTGAGGGTGTTCGCTTCGAATACATTGCACAGCTACAAAGCGATCTGCTAGGGGTTGTCCATCCTTGCGATCTCTGGTGACCTTGTTCTTGAAAGTGTTGTCCAAGATCTCCTGCATCCATGCAAGTTCATCAGCTGTTCCTGGAATAAGCTTCTGACCTACTTCTCCATTGATACAACCTTTGTCTTTCCAATAGGGTGGCGGTTGGAGGGGCGGTCTGCCCAAGGGCTTCACATTGGAGGAGGACATGAAAACACCACGACCGCCCGCACGGTGACGGAAGACCATCTGCATCTCGCGAGCTGCCACACTATTGTAGTACTTGTTGTCCCCAGAACCGTGCCGGAAGGAGCGGCTTAGATTATCGCTGTTGCACACGATCAAATCCTGCTTTTTCGCTCAAATTCTGGGTGGGAGACATCATCTTGCCTAAAAAGTGCACTCAAGAAGCTTTAGACACCTTATGACAACATAGGGCAACATATTTGCTGCGGCACAATGTTCACATTTGCTGCTAACAAGCTTCCCACTCCCCCAAGTGGTCTACCATGAAGTCGCAAATGCGCATCGTCCACTTGCCGAGGTTGCCTGTGGTTTTGCGTAGTTGCACATGATGGAAGACTAGGGCCTAGTCCACCATCAACGGTGCACTTATTCAGGATCGGCGATTAAATTCTGAAGATGGGATAAAACTGACAAAACATAATCACAAATATTGAAACCTATGTTTCTATGTTTTTTTCCGCGCGCATTTCAGGCAAGGTACTCTCTCCGTTCATGTAACCACCCCAACGCCCATCTTCACCCAATGAGCCCGGTTTCAAGCGGAACTTGTTGCAAACGTAGAAGAGGTCACAATTCCCAGGGGCAAATTGAGGGAGAGATCCATTCATGTACCTCAAGGTCAAAATTTCGTCCCAGCAAATGCAATCACACAAACAAAAATGACATGTGACATGTCCGTTCAACCTTCTGCAACAACCACTGCGGGTGAAGCACTTTGTGATGAAGCCATGCAATTGCGCGTGGACTCCATTGGTATCTGGCCCACAAATTTCAATGACTCCATCCCACTGAGGCGGATCATCACTTGTGGGAATGGTCCGAAGCTCAATCAAAAGCAAAGGTGCCGCTGCCTTCAGCTGCTGGATCAAGCAAACATAATCGTCCAGTTTGTGCTGGGACTTTGTGAGATTGCGTTCAATTAAAAAATCCATAAAGATCAAACAAAATAGGACAAACAATCTGAAACAAGTGGTCGCTGCTTTCTCAGGAGGTGCGCGAGTAAATTTCACCTGCTGCTCTCTCAAGATGCGATTCGGGTCATGGCGTGGGTCTGGCGACATGCTCCCACCGTTGCACAGCAACAGCTGCCAACCGTGTGGTGCAAGGAACTCAGCCAACTTGATGGTTAAGCGCCCCAAGTTGTTGGTCAAACCGTTCACAAAGAACAAGTTGGGCGGAGCTGTGTATTTCAAGTCGCAGTACTTCCTTGTTGTGTTGCGATCTGATGGACAATGAACTGTCAAAGATTTTAACGAGAAAAACATGTTTTCTGAGAATGTCCCCCAACATGGAAAATATTCTGACATAAATTCCGACATTCTAGCCGACAAATATTCTTCCATCCTATCTGACATCACATCTGCCGTATATTCTGCCATGCGATCTAACATTTTATCTGCCATTTTCTCTGGCAAGTATTCTGACATTCTCTCCGGCATTTCTTCTGACAATCTATCTGGCATTTTATCTGGCATACTTTTTCTGACGTTGCATCTGGAATTTCATCTGAAAGTCTTTCTGGCATTTGATCTGGCATTCTCTCTCACAAATATTCCGACATTCTGTCTGGCATTTATTCTGACATGGCATTCGCCATTCTATCTGACATTCATCTGGCATTCTATGTGGCATTTTATCCAGCATTCTACCTAATATTTGATCTGGCATTTTATCTGACATAGATTCTGATTTGACATTTTATCTGACATTTTGCCTGACGTATCTTCTAACAAGTCGATGTGGCGCATATCTTTTTATATATATATATACATATATTAGTCCGGCATTTTAATTCTATCGGCCATCCTTTGATGTGGCATTCTCTTTGACGAATACAGCATGAGTATTGTATAAGAATGCACAGTATAAGAATTTGAGGGACCCTCGACCTATTGTGGCGGAAATTTACCTGCATTTAAAAATAAGAGGTTGAGGGACCCTGGGCCTCAAGCTTTCGGATTCTTAACCAACTCTCGGGCTGTATTCTGGCAATCTATATGACATCCTAGTTGGGGTTCTATTTGGGATTCTATCTGACAATTTCTTGGCCTTCCATCTGGCACTTTTTAACGTTCTATGTTGCATTTTATCTGGCACTGTGTTCGGGCCCGGGGCCCATTGGGTTCTTTAGGGTCAGGCGCGCCCGGCCCATACAGAGCTAGCAAGCTAGCCCTATCGTTCGAGTCCGGCAAGCCACAAGAGAGCTGGCGAACAAACAATAAAGTGGCTGCGTAAAGGAGGCTGGCAAACAAGCTGGAAAAGACCGGCATGTCCGTGTGTGTGTGTGTCTTTGTTTAAATGCAGGTGAGGAAATATTGGGGGCATACACTACCGCAATACTCTGGAAGGAGCAGTGGATGACCTAACACAATGCACCACACGCAAAAGTTGGACAACTGCTGCAGAATCTCTCGTCACTCTCCCAGAACCACTTGGTGTACTCGGAGCACCCCCACTGTGTCGTCAGGAACTCTATCAAGTGAGGCCTGAGGTCCTCTGCATCGTGCAGGCCGTTGATCTCGATGTAGCCAACCGTGCGGAGCTCCACCATGAGGTGATCCACGCCGTGCTGAACAAACTCATCGTTCCGGAACACGAGTTGTTGCTCACGTTGGTCACCCTTCCTGCCGTAATTTCCTGTGTTACAAGTGACCATTGTCCATTGGCACTGCTTCACCATGAAATCCACCAGCTCCATTGTTCTCAGACCCATGTTGTTCTCTCCCTCTGATCCCCTCTTTTTGAATGCCGAGGTTTGGAACTTCAGGTCGCAATAGTGAGGGTCATTTTGGATTTGAGAAGCCCTCCAAGCTGTTTTGAAAAAACTGCCCAACTTCTCAAAAATGCTGTCCTTGTCCTCACCATTTACTTCAATGTAGCCAACCTGGCGAAGTTCGATCATGACCAACGGAGCAATCATGTTCAAGGGATGTGGGGCTTTGAATTTCATCTGCTGCTCCCTGATTTCTCCTCTCCACCCGAGGTTTCCGGAATCACACACTTGGAGAGTCCATCCGCACTCGTGGGTTAGGAACTGCGCCAGTTGCATGGTCAGCTTGCCCATGTTGTTCTCGCCCTCAGAGCCACGCGCTTTGTAAAGGTTGTGATTGTTTGATCCTACGCCATAGATGGTGACGTAGCCCATGCTGTAGCTCTTTTCACAGAGCTTGTGGTGTTCCTGTAGCTCCATCATTGTGTAAGTGCTACTGAAACCGCAGCATCCACCTTAGGGTTGGGAGGGCACATTCAGTAGACCCTGAAATTTGGCGAATGCTTGATCATCTGCATTGTGTTGAACATAGCCAAAAAAAAACAAAAACCTTGCACTTCCATTGTTAAACTATGCTTATGATATAAAAGGGTCGGAATTGTTTTGGGATTGTTTTTCCGTTTTTTTTCTTGTTGGATCCGTTTTTCTGCACGTTTTCCTTGATAGTTGCAGCATTTTGGAGCTGAAAACTGCCATTTCAACTGTCTTTGTAACGTTTTGGAGTTGAAACCTCTCATTTTCGATAGAATTTGCAACATTTTAGTGGAACTTGTATCATTTTGGAGCTGGAAGCTGCTGTTTCAACGGTATTTGCAGCATTTTTGAGTTCAAACTGTTCATGTAACATGGTAGTTTGCAACTAGGGTTCATTTAGGGTTGGTTTTAGGGTTAGTTTAGGGGTCTTGTTTGTTTATTTTTTTTTGAGGGTTGGTTTTAGAGTTAGGTTTTATTTAGCTTCTTGGGTTAGTTTAGGATTTTTTTAGGGTTTGTTTTAAGTTTTATTTAGGCTTGGTTTAAGACCTATAATTTATGGTTGGTTTAGGACCTATTTAGGGTTGGGTTTAAGGTTTGTTGACGGTTGGTTTAGGATCTACTTAGGCCTGGTTTCAATACATTTAGGGCCTTAGGGTTCTTTTACGGTTTATTTAGGCTTAGGTGAGCATCTATTTGGGGCTGGTTTAGGGTTTATTTACATGATGTTTCTTAAGGATTATCTGCAGTATGAGGGAGAAAAAAAAGAGGGAAAAGCAGAGAAGCAGAAAAGCAGGTAAGCAGAGAAGCTGGAAAAGCAGAAAAACATGGAAAAGCAGAGAGAAGCTGGAAAGATCTGGAAAGGCAGAAAAGCAGGGAAAAGCAGAAAAACGGAGAAGCAGAGAGACAGCACAGTGGAGAAGCAAAGAAGCGAAGAAGCAAAGAAGCAGAAACGTGGAGAAGCAGAGAAGCAAAGAATTATAAAAGCAGAAAAAACAGGGAAAAGCAGAACAGCAAAAAGCAGAAACAAACATCAAAAAAAATGCCAAAAACGGAAAAAACATATTCACCCCCAAAATAGCCCTCCAAATATTGACATCCAGCATCATCCACAGAATAGGACCAGAAGGAGATCAGCGCAGAGCGACGCGGGCAGGGAGACGACAAAAAGATAGAGAGAGAGAGAGAGGGACAGGCGCCTACTTGCTCCGCCATTCAAACCGCAAAACGGGTTACACATGGTTTGTTGTGCCTCAAAGCACCTCAACAAGAGGTCATTTTGTGGATGGCCTATCTGAAATCAAAGCGCGCCCGCAACAGTCCGCACAAAAACAACACAGTGAATAAATTTCCTGATGAATGGCAGAAAGTTATACTGCGTTCCACGATTAAAACGATATTCAGGTTTTTCCAAATAGAAGATGCATTTTGGGGGTGCGACCAGAAGCATTTCCAAATAGAAAATATTGCAGAATGCAAATGTAGCAAAAATGCCAGAATCAACTCAGAATCAACCCGTCCACATTGTGATGACCTTTGCATTCAATATCTTCCATTTGAAAATCTTTTGTCCCACTGCCATTTTGTGTGGTAGAAACATGTAGAAATAAACAAGGAAAACTGCCAAAATCAATGGAACATTGACACCCGAACTCGGGAGACCCCCCGATGACAGGAGTGCAAAAAGTCCTCCCCAAGTGCGGTCCGGCTGGAGGACATTTTGCACTTCTGTCATATAAGGTGGGTTCGGGGAAAAATTGTTTAACACTTTTTTAAGCCTCAAAACAGCCGGTTTCGCACGTAAAATTGGAAAATATCTGGGCTGTCAAGGGTGGCGCAAGAACAATAGATTTGAATATCTTCTATCTGAAACGCCTTTCGGAAGACTCAAAACACCCAGGTTTGAAAATAGAATTGGAGAATCTGGGCTGTCAAGGGTGGGCATGAATAATATATCTGAATATCGTCCATTTGAATGCCTTTGGGGAAGCCTCAAAACAGCCGCTTTTGTACGTAAAATTTTGAGAATTTGAGCTGTTAAGGGTGGGCGGGAATAATATACGTGAACATTTTCTATTTGAAATGCTTGTTGGGAAAGCCTCACAAAACCTCTGAAATTCTGTTGGGAAAGCTTCACAAAACGTATTTTGTATATAAAATTGGAGAATGTCAGGGGCCAGGGGTGGGCAGGAATAATAGATTTGATTTGAGTATTTTCTATTTTGAATGCCTTTGGGAAAGCTTCAAAACACTCAGTTTTGAAAATAAAATTGGAGAATCTGGACTGTCAGGGGTGGTGCAAGAATAATATATTTGAATGTCTTCTATCTGAAATGCCTTTTGGAAGCCTCAAAGCAGCCGGTTTTGCAAGTAAAATTGGAGAATCTAGGCTGTATGCTGTCAGGCGTGGTGCAAAAATAATATATGTGAATATCTTCTATTCGAAATGCCTTTCGTAAAACCTGAAACCACCCGGTTGTGCACATAAAGTTGAGAGAATCTGGGCTGTCATGGGTGGAACGGATTTAGCACATAAAATATCATAAAATTGGAGAATCTGGGCCGTCAAAATATATAATATATTTGACATATATATTTGAATTTCTATTTGAAATGCCTTTGGGAAAGCCTCAAAACACCCAGTTTTGCACATAAAATTGGATAATCTGGGCTTTCAGGGGTGGGCCTCAAACACAAGTTTTAAAAGTAGAATTGGAGTCTGGCTGGTAATGTCCTGCTCTTTGGATGTCTGTCTTCACTTGCCTCCCTTCATCTGTTTCCACTCCGGATGTCTGCCTTCACTTGTCTCCCAACCCATGTGTCTCCCAATCTGGCTGCTGGTGTCCAGCTCTCTGGATTTCTGTCTTCACTTGTCTTCCTGTGTCCGGCTCTTTGGATGGCTGGCTTCACTTGCCTCCGGACGCAAGCATTCAGACTGGGAGCCAAATCAAGGGGGACCTGCCTCATTGGAGGACAAATGAATTGAGCTCTCCGGCCATTTGTATCCTCGTTTCATTTGTCTCCCGGCCTGGCGGGTGGCTGTCTAGTTATAGTTGTCTCCCTTCATTTGTCTGGCTGGTGGTGTCCCGCTCATTGGATGTCTGTCTTCACTTGTCTCCCAATTCATCTGTCTCCCAATCTGGCGGGCGGGTTTCCCTTGATTTGTCTCCCAGTCTGGCTGGTTGTGTCCGACTCCACGAAATTTGTCTGCACTTGTCCCCTTATTTGTCTCACAGTGTGGGTAGTAGCGCCCGTCCGCCTCTTTGGATCGCTTGTCTCCCTTCATTTGTCTCCCGTCTGGCCGGCTAAGCCTGGCTATGTAGTGGTGTTCAGCTCTTTTGATCTCCGGATGTCTCCCAACTCTATGTCTCCCAATCGATGGTATCCGGCTCTCCGGATGTCTATCTTCACTTGTCTCCCTTCGTTTGTCTCTTGGTTTTGCTCCTGGTGTCCGGCTCTTTGGATGTCTGTCTTCACTTGCTTCCCTTTATGTGCCTCCCAGGCTGGCTGGTGGTGTCCGGCTCTCCGGATGTCTCTCCTAACTTTGTCTCCTCCTCTCCGTTCATGTGCCGCCTGCTTTCCGGATGTCTCTCTTTACTTGTCTCCGTTCATTTGTCTCCCAGTGTGGCCACTGGTATCCGGCTCTCTGCGGATGTCTCTCTTTACTTGTTTTGCTTCATTCCCAAAGAAATGTATTGTTGGAAGTGGGGGTCCTCAATTCTTTCTTGAGAGGCGTCCTCCTGTTTACTGGTGTTGGTGCCCGGCTCTCTTGGTGACTCTCTTTACTTGTCTCCCTTCATTTGTCTCCCAGTGTGCCTGGTGGTGTCCGGTCGTATGTCTCTCTGTACTTGTTTCCCTTTACTTCTCCCGGTATGCCTAGTGCTGCCAGGCTCTCCGGATGTCTCTCTTCTGTCTCTTAGTCTGCCTTCTATTTTTCTCCCAGTGTGCCTGGTGGTGTCCGGCTCTCCAGGTGTCTCTCTTTACTTGTTTTATCTTGTTTCCCGTCATTTGGCTCCGTCTCTGGCTGGTGGTGCTCGGCAATTTGGATGTGTCTCTTCACATGTCTCCCTTCATTTGTCTCCCGCGCTGTCTGTAGTGGTGTCCGGCTCTCCGGATGTCTTTTCTGTGCTTTCACTTGTCTCTCATCATATGTCCCTCCCCATGTGTCTCCCATCTTGTCCCTCTCCCAATTAATTTGTCTCCAATTATCGGTTTGCCTTCCGGCTCTTTCGCCTGTTCGCCTTTGTGTATCATCCACGATTTGTCTCTCACCATCTGTCTCGTATTTCATCGTCTCCGAAGTCTCCATCATATGTTTGCCTTAGTGGCAGTGTCCTGTTCTAGTTTCATCTTGATTGTGCTCTCTGTTCTTATATTTTTGTTTGTCTCTTTGTTGTCTCCAGATAAAATCATGTTCCACCATGGTTTTATGCGTTTTACTACCCCTTGTGTCCCACTTGTCTCCTACCTTGTCCTCCTATTGTCTCCGATACAAATGCTGTCTGTGGCAACTAAAGCGAAACCGTGTGCCCTGACTTCTGATTCATGGTGTTTTCCAATCAACATGGATCAACAACTGCCAGCATCAGGAGCTAGTAACGTATAACCGCCAACAAGCACACAGACGCTGCAACGGATATGAATGTAACTGTTTGGGGTCTACGGGGTGTGTAATTTTCTCTCAGCCAAGCTACAATCTTGCTCCGCGTTGCATGTTTCCATCATATCCACGGTCTTGTCTTCAAGGTGCCAATGCTCCTTGAACCAATGGTCCAATTTTCCATAGACTCCTCCAGTGTCTTTCCCTTGAATTTCCACAAAGCCCAAGGACCGGATCTCAATGAGCAAATGGGGCACTCGCGTGATCTGATCCAAATCCTGCACAGCGACGCCGCATGCTACACATGACAAATAAACTAAGCCTAGGCACATCAGGGGGCGAGGACTACACAGCTACAAATGGCGACGGCCTCACCATCATGACCTGCGATAATGTCAGAACTAATTAGTCGCAGACGCGACTTCCACCCAATACCTGGTACATCTGGGTGTTTGAAGAACCGCGCGTGCAAACAGCATCACTCCACGCAGTAGTTCAAACAGCGGCGATTTGGAAAGATGAAAAAACAGCTTCAGAGCTCATTTATTAGCTTTGCAATGTCACTGCCGGCCACTTCAGTGAATCCAGTTCACCACCGTGATACCCCGACAGGCACGCCTCACAGAAGCCATTCTTTTAAGGCTCAACCTACTCAAATCATTGTCTTTCTTTTCAGAGTCCGAGACACCGATGGGTTTACCATGCTGGGCTACTGGCAAAGGGACAAACGATCACCGCGCTCGCTGGATGCAGACCTCTAAAGGGGCTACAAACGACAAAGGCAGCCTGCCTGAGGGGGGGGTATAGTCCTGTCGGGGACACCGATGGCTTTGCTGCATCCAAGGTACCAGCGTCATGGTCTTTGGGAGTTAGGTTGGGGAAGAACAACTTCAAGGTTGGGTCACAACCCAAGGTTGACCACAACCAAGCCAGTCAGACAATTTTGGCTTGAGTACCAAAGTGTATCAAATTGCCACAAACGTATATAGGCTTAAGAATCAGACATGTCTGTTTCACAAACAAAGTTTCATCATCGAACCTGCCTACCTTAGATGAAATCAATATACCTGGACTTGGATATATACCGCGATATACCGGGATCACCTGTTGATCACCGCTTGATCAACCCAGTCCTTCAAGGCCTGTTTGGACAACTCAAACTCCTGCTTGATGTCCTCCTCTGCGGCAGTCAGTCGACCTTCCACCTCTTCTTTGCTCTGACAGGAGCCCATGAGCGATGACGGGTGGAAATGACCGCCGCCACACTGGAATCCTAAGCTACCTAGCCGGGTCCAACAACAGCCTTGTACTATCTGGCACTGCGACACATCTGCGCGGAGTGCTGTGTGTTTCTTGTGCTGTTGGAGCCATGACGCAGCACAGAATCTACAACACGCAAGACAACGCGTGGAGGCTAAAACAAGTTGCCAAAACAAGTTCACCATATTCACCCGAGACTTGGCTCCTTGATTTTTTCAGTGAAAGTTCACATGTTCCAAACTATGGTGCTTAGATATGCCTGCAACCCCAGCTACTTCCTCAGGCCTTCAGTGGTGGCACCTTCTCACCCCAGTTTCTGCGTGGGATCCGACTTGAAAGCCAACGACGGGTGGCTTTGAATCCTGGAGTGGTTGCATAGAAATCTATCAGAGGAAGGGTGGATTCCTTGCTTCATTCTCCAATGATTCCGGTTGATCAGAGTTGCCCAAGGTTCCAAAGCGCTTATCTGGTGGTAATTTCCCACCAATTAAGCAAAAACTTGCATAAGTGAATCACCAAGATGTTTGGCAATTGCTCTGATACTCTTGATGCGCTATCCTTCTGCTGGGTCATCTCTCCCTAGATCAGCTTCCAATTTATTTACAGCTTACTGTAGAAAGTGGGTTCTATAGCTATCAACTTGATTGACGGACCATACTCGGTACATGTCTTGCAGTAACTGCAGTTGTCCAAATTCACTCGTCACTCGTCTGAGTGACATGGTTACTGGCACTATGATGGCCCGCGTGCTTTCAGCAATGTTTATTTACTAATTGCATCAAACCACGTGGTCATTAGCTCAGTAAAAATTCAATACGACTTATTTCCGGGCAAACACAAACAGGCAATAAGTGGCAGTAGTAGGCAGTAGATCAATAGCACAGGCCAGTCAGGAACAAATAACACAGGTGTGCGCAGTGAAAGTCAAAAAAAAAACTGGTGTCTTTTCAAGGGTGTGTGCTGTACTGGGTGTGACCTGGTGAGCTCACGAAAACAATCACTAAAACGATTCCAGTTCGATCTCTGTTAAAGTTAAAAAGGGGTTTACGCTCCGTTCACGCCGCTTTTGTCGCAAAGTGGCAGGCTGTTGCGGTGCCAGCTTGATTTCCGTACAAAAAAATATCCTTTTCCTATGCTGGGGCGGGCCAATTTTGCACAGGAATATGGTCCAACTGTTGTGGTGCGCTTCATTTCTGTTAAAATCATTGCTTTACGCCCGTTTGAGGCCATTCCGCCCAGCGACCCCAACGCCAAATGCCGCAACTTTCGGTTGCGGTTCTGTCGCAAGAGCTCTGCCAGGGGAATGAACCCTTTGAGCCCTATCTTGGAGGGCTGGTTGCTATCCATGGCCCAAATGCTGAAGTGCTGGCTATTTGGGGGGAATCTAAGTGATTTAAGCCGGGAATATATAAGTGACTCATGACTTTGAACCCCGCTTTAGTGTTTCCATGTGTGATTGGTTTGATCCAAGCTGGCTACCTGGAAAACACTCAAAGGTTGTATCTATATTTGAATGAATGAGTTTTTTCCTTCAACGATTGACGTTTTTCCATTCATGTTTGGTTAGAAAAATCTGGAACTGACAGATGTGCCAACCACAAGAACAACAAGAACAAGGACACCAAGAACAAGGACAACAAGAACAACAAGAACAAGGAAAACAAGGAAAAAAGGACAACAAGAATACAACAAGAACAGCAAGAACAAGCACAAAAAACACAACAAACACAACAAGCACAACAAGCACAAAAACGACAACTAGAACAAGAACGACGACAACAACAGCAGCAGCAACAGCAACAGCAGCAACAACAACAATAACAACAGCAGCAGCAGCAGCAACGCAATTGTGGAACAGTAAACAAGTGGAACGGTACAACAATAGAACAGTACTGCAATGCAACAGTACAACCGTACAGCGGCACAACCGTACAGCAGTAGAACAGTAGAACAATACAACACTACAACAGCACCACGGTACACCAACAGTACAACAACCGTACAGCACCACAACAACAGCAGCACAACAACAGTTCAACACCAGTACGACAACGGTAGAGCAAGAATACAACAAAAGTACAACAGTACAACAAAAAACAACAAAAAACAACAACAGCACAGCAACAGTGCAACAGTGGTACAACAGCCCAACAGCAGTACAAGAGCAATAAAACAACAGTGCAAGGGCACCACAACAACACTGCAAGGGCACCACAACAACACTGCAAATGTAAGACTAAACTAAAACTGTAGAACGGCAACATCACAACAAGAGCACAACACGAGCACCACAACAGCTCAACAACAGTACAATTGTACAATGAACCACAACATCACCAGCAACAACAATCACAACAACAAGAACAACATGGTTGGCAACCAGAAAGAAAGACGGCATTCCTATAAGCAAGCTGTCTCTTTCTCAATTTCACACACCCACATATATATATATATATATACAATTATATACATACACACATATGTATGTATAAAGACACACACACACATATATATATATATATACACATCTCAAAGTGACAACATGATTCTTCGTACTGCTCTCGCCATCTTTTTACCACCTCCTGCCTTCAGTCTGTCTGGTTCACCTGCTATCCTCAGGTTTGCTTTGGATCGGTCACTGCGTGACATGCGCATAGCCCCAGACCAGTGTCAACGCCTGGTCAGACCTGCCTGGTCACCCCAGGATGGAACCTGCTTTTGCAGGTATCACCCATCACCGAATAAAATGAAAGGTGAGTAATGAAAGGATCCCCTGAAAGAGGCTATGTGCTCGCCTGCCCAGCAGGCACCCTCTCCCAGGCGGGCTTCTCCACTGGAGGCCGGCTCTTGGGGTTGGGTGGGTGGGGAAAGAAAAGCAATGAATGCTATTTTGGTTCAACTCCAGCTTGAACCAAAATGATAGCATTCATTGGCTCACTTAAAAGACACATGCGCACCCAAAGCCTGCCAAGCTCGATGCATGAATACATCTCAAAATGACAACATGATTCTTCGTACTACTCTCGCCGCACTCTCATCTTTTTTACCACCTTCTTTCTGCCTTCAGTCTGTCTGGTACACCTGCTATCCTCAGGTTTGCTTTGGATCGGTCAGTGTGTGACATGCGCATAGCCCCAGGCCAGTTTCAACGCCTGGTCAGGGCTGCCTGGTCACCCCAGGCTGGAATCTGCTTTTGCAGGTATCACCCAACGCACTACTACACCCAAAGCACTAGGGGAATTCAAAGGAGGATGACTGCAATGCAGCTATAGCCAAAAGTTCGGCAGGATCAGGTCTCTGTCAGTGGCCACGACGAGGCAGGTGCTCGGAGGAGGCATTGGTCACACGAAGGACGCTCCCATGCCAAGGCCTCGACATCTGTTGTGGCGTACGGGTTGACAAGGCGTTGTGGCAAGAGGGGCCCAGACTTCGCTCTACAAAGCTCTGTCACAGAAATCACTTCCCATCGTACTTGCAGAAAATATACTTTCCAGTCTTACGTCGTACTACTAAGCTTGCAGAAAGCATTCCCAATAATACGTCGCACTGCAAAAAGTTTGCAGAAAATATGTCACACTACTGATTTGCACTACAAAGCTTGCAGAAAGTACCTCGATGTACTTGTTCGCCATGTCGATGGACTCGTCAGCCAGCAGTGAGCAGCAGAGGACTGCCAGGAAGGCACCACGGTGACGTCCTTTGATGCAGTGAATGAGGGCGTTGTCACCATTCCACACCGTGTTCTTGACTGCCGGCCACACATCAGTCCACTGCTCTGAGCGCTCGAAGCTCTAGGCTGCTGCAAAGGTCATCCCCCCCCCCGAGTGCGTGGGAGGGTCCCACCCCCTCTCGGCTTTCAGGCCCATGTGGATGTGGGTGTAAGGAAGGAACCCGCAGGCTATCATCCACGATGCTAAGAGGACCGTCCATGCACGGAGTGAAGCTCCACAATATCCTATCTTCGAGGGCTTTGATGGGCGGGGCGTGTTCAACGACAGGAGCCTGACCACGAGACCCCAGTCGCCCTGGGTGTAACAGGCACCTGCAGATTGCTCAGATCCATCTCCTGGCTTGCGTTCTGGTCCGTCCATTTCAAGGCTTGAAGAGCGCGAGTTGGAGCGTTGGTGTGGTTGAGGAACTGGTCCAGGTCCACCACTTCCGGAGGTGCGGGTCGCCCCCGACTCTCCAGGAAGGATCGCAGTTCCAACCAAGTGTTCACCACTCGGTCAATTGTGGCCTTCTCTGCATCCTGTCCTGAACCTTCTTCTCAGCGATCCGACGGCAGGTCTGCTAGCCCATTGATGCGCTTCTGGATGGCCTCGCATAGTTCTTCTCTTGTAGATCGTCTTCTTCACAGGGCGCAGCAGGCCTTAGGGTTGCCTTCAACTGCTTGTGCCCCTGCGGCCAACATGCCCTCCTCGACTCTCGCCCTGGTTTGCAGCCAGTCATTGGCCACATGATGGCCAGCGATCCCAACCAGCTGATCGTAGTTAATGTATAGGCGTAGGCGAAGTCGTTGTCATTCAGCAAGCCCTCCGCTTCACGCCGCTGCGATCTGCCGGAGAAGTCCGCTGCATTCCAACCTTGAGCAGAGGCAGAAGCTGCCTGTGTGGCGTAGTAGCCTTTGCCACCTGATGCCATGGCAGGGGAAATCTAAGGTACGGAGAGCAAAAAGATGCTGCGGTACTTGTGAGGATACTCCTGCCTCATACATTCGTGGATCCACCAGCATCTTCTTACGCCCCCCACACTGGCTGCAATTCTGCCTCCATGTGGAGCAGGAGCTGCAAAGCCCAACACAACAGACCCAACAGACTCGCCTTGTTGGGTCGCCGCAATCGCTGCATCCTGTACCCAGCTGCAAGGTGCCGTTGCTTTGGCTGTCAAGCCAGCCGCTGAGTGCTCGATGGGGCCTGGCCTGGCCCCTGCAGGTCCCCAAGCTGGCCAGGGTCGCCCCCCGACTGCTCGAGGGAAGAGGATCCACAAAGCGGGCTGGAAAGCCTCTCGCAGGGAAGCACTGTTCCCAGGTGCACTTCTCGAACAGCTCGCCCAAGCCCAACTGTCCAGCGTCACCCGCTACACGGCGGAGCTGTAGGCCGCACATCTCTTGAGGCACGAGGCCAGGTGCAGTGGTCTGGCTGGTGTAAGCCGCAAGAAGGAGAAGGTCCAGCTTCTCTTAATGCTTGTAATATTTGTAATAGTCCCAAGCGTCCCGCGGCTGCACGTCAGGTGGGATGACGACACCGCGGCTGCTCCACAGCCGCAACCAGGGAAACTTGAACCTTCCAAGGTGTGCCGCACAACGCTGAGAGTCTCCCGTACAGCAAGGCATCTTGACCAAAGGAGGGAACCATTCCGACTCACTGGTTCTGAGAAAAACGAAAGGGGAGTGCCTAATCTCAACTGCATGCATCCAGCAAGTGTATGCCGCCAAGTCAAGGCCCTCCCGTGCCAGCCTCTCCAAATGCTGCTTGAACTCCAGGAAAGCCGCTGCATGGAGGATGTTGGCCTCGGTCGCAGCAGGGGTATCAATCCCCGGTAGCTCACGTAGCATGCGAGGCCACCCCTCGCTACACACCAGGTCAACCCTGGAACGATCAAGGTCTAGAAAGGTCACCCCTTACCAGACCTAGAAAAAAAAGCAATGAATGCTATTTTGGTTCAGCTCCAACTTGAGCCAGAATGATAGCATGCATTGGCTGACTTAAAGATGACACATGCACAGCCAAAGCCTGCCAAGCTCGAGGCATGAATACACACACACAATAATTATATATATGGCTGTGAGTCAAAATTGTGTATGGAACGTTCCGCGGTGTTCCAGACGTCGAAGGGGCTTCGTAACTGGTCTTGTTCCGCACCTTTGGGGTGATGAAATCAAGGCTTTCCATATATAAATATATGTAATATACCTATATCAGAAGTTGTCATATATATCTCACGGATATGCATGTTGAAGCTACTCGCGCTAGGTGCCGCTCACTTTCACTTCTCATCTGCACGACATCCTTGCTGTACACCTGTTCTACGCAAGTTTGCCTTGGATGGCTAGTGCTCGTGCACGACTAGCTAGGACTAGGACACACTCGGTAGCCAGCGTCACCCAAAAAATGTATAAAAGGGGGGTTCTGGGGTAATGTGGTTTAATGTTCAGTTGTTCATCTGTGTTGTTTTTGTTCATGTTAGTCATTCAGTTTGTTTGACTGTTTCTTTTTGTTTCTGGGTATAAGTTTGGTTGTAAGTGTTTGGACTATTGTTGTGATTAAGTTATGGCTTAGGTTTATTCAGTTCTTTGTTTCTCATCGTAAATTTCATCCTAATTTTTGTTTAATCTTGTTCATAATTGTATGTCATATCCTGTAAACCGTTGCCCCGTGCTTCCTGTTCTTTGACATCATCTGTTTAAAGTCGGGTCTCCCAGAGTGAAGTTGTCAGAGCAGTTTGCAATGCTTGACATTTGGTCAATGATTTCAATCAAAGCTTGAAACAAGTGTCTATATCAGAGACAAGAAACAAGCCTGTCAGTTGGGGAATGTTCTTGGAAGATTGGCATTTTGCTTGGATTGAGCTCTTCATTCTTTTTTTTTTGCTCAAAGGTGTTTGGAAAGTGATTTTTGTCTTCAATTCGTGTGCTACCATCCGTTCAACTCTGCTTCTGATGGCGCCCAAGCAGAGCAAGCACGAGAAGAAGGGTGATGGCTATGGTGCTTCATCTTCAATACTATTTGTGTGAATGTTGAGACGCTTTCAGATGAGAAGATTGCAGAGCTACTCCAACAGATGGAGTTGCTGTCCTTGGAAGAGCTGACGGTGATTGAGGAGAAGGTTGGCACTGACAAGGCGTCGCTGGAGGAGCAGGTCAAAGTGAAGAATGAATGGGCAAAGCTCATCAAAGCCAAAATCACAAAGTTGCAAAAGCCAATGAAAGATGCGCTCAATGCAGAGAAGACCAAGATACGCAATGAGGACAACAAGGCTAAGACCCACGGTGAGCGTGAGGCTGTGTTGAACCTTGTTGTTGTCACCTACCGTGGAAACCGCTACAACATCACTCTTCGTGCCAAGAATGGCATTGGTCGCATTCGTCAAGCCCTTGTGGAAGCCTTGGGTGTCAAGAAAGACACCAAATACAATTTGTCCTGCCGTGGTATCAACCTGTCTGCCTTTGACCCGACCAAGACCCTCCGCAAGGTCGGCATCCGTGATGGTGATGAGATTACTGCAACTGACATCAACACTCCGAGCGTTGCTGCAGATGCTCCTACCATTGCCCTTACCCCTCCTTCTACCGAAGCCGCTGTGGATATTGATGACGTCATTGAAGACAGCGACTCCGACGATGAAGATGCTATGGAAGATGACTACTGGGCGGACGTTGTTTCTTACCCCAGGCACCCAGAAGTTATCCCAGTATGATGAGAATGACTTAGTGCCGACGGGAGAGTATGCATTTGGTGAGCCAGTGATGCGTCGTCGCACCAAAGACGATGATGAGCCAGAGAATGCTTGAGGTGGCATAGTCAAACCATTCCGACACCAATCCCCTATCCAGACATCAAGATTAAAAAAGTTGTCCTTCTAACATGTGTTCATTTAACTCACCCTACAGCTGTTTCTGAATGAAGGTTCTTGAGACTGGACAAAGTGGATGGCATTCTACCCACTAGACTCTTTGGAAATGGTGGGAGTGGCTTTTGCAATTTCCGTCCGTCAACCGAGGATGAAAATAGTGCAGCCGCTCAACTCCTGTTTGTGTTTATTGAAGTTTCTCAGAAACACCTGCACACAATTTTGTTCAACGCTTCATCCATTGAACGTGAGTTTCTTTAATGTGTCAGCTGGTCAGTGATTTCAGATGTCATCATCCGTCGTTTTTTCGCTTTTTCGGACTTCGGCATATTTCAGAAAATGCATTGAAGCTGTGAAGCATTGTTTCTATCTATAGGCATTTGTGCTCAATTCGTTTTTTGCTTCTCATCGCATTCGCTGTGTCAATGGCAAACCGTCGTGTCATCAAGACGCATTTGAAGCACGATGATGGAGTGAAGCAGTTGATGAAGAGAAGTGTCATCAACATCAAAGCCCGTATGGACTACAAGAAGGTGGATACTTCTGAACCTTCAGAACTTACACCAATCATTGCCCCCATCAATGAGAAGATGCTATCCCTCAAACATCAAACTCATGGAGGTGATGAGTCAATCAAAAAAGTTCTGGAGACAATGGACAAGGACAAGCTCTTAGCGTTGAAGCGTGTGTTTGACAAGGGCATCTCTTCTGGTAAAGTTCCAACTGAAGAAAAGCTCATTCAGACCTGTCCTATTGTGATGGATGAGATGAACAAAATTCAGGACTACATTGACCACTTGAACTTGTTGAAAGACCATGTCATCACCACCTACGCTGAGTGCTACGCCGTGTCCTACAACCAGTGTCGTGGCTCTTCCGTGAATTTCAACAATGAGAAGTTCATCAATGATGTTGATAATGCCTTAGCGTTTAGGGAGGCAACGCGTCGTTTCACTGAAAACCAAAATTCGGAAGTCAATGAAAACTCAGAAGCATCTAATAGCAGATGCGTCATTTGCTGAGGGATTTCAAAAACCAGTTGAAGACACCCAGTATTCCAGTTTTGAAACCCATATACTACCAGCATTCCAGTTTTGAAACCCATCTACTACCAGTATTCCAGTTTTGAAACCCATATACTACCAACATTCCAGTTTTGAAACCCATATACTACCAGTATTCCAGTTTTGAAACCCATATACTACCAGTATTCCAGTTTTGAAACCCATATACTACCAGTATTCCAGTTTTGAAACCCATATACTACCAGCATTCCAGTTTTGAAACCCATTGAAACCCATATACTACCAGTATTCCAGTTTTGAAACCCATATACTACCAGTATTCCAGTTTTGAAACCCATATACTACCAGTATTCCAGTTTTGAAACCCATATACTACCAGCATTCCAGTTTTGAAACCCATCTACTACCAGTATTCCAGTTTTGAAACCCATATACTACCAACATTCCAGTTTTGAAACCCATATACTACCAGTATTCCAGTTTTGAAACCCATATACTACCAGCATTCCAGTTTTGAAACCCATATACTACCAGTATTCCAGTTTTGAAACCCATATACTACCAACATTCCAGTTTTGAAACCCATATACTACCAGTATTCCAGTTTTGAAACCCATATACTACCAGCATTCCAGTTTTGAAACCCATATACTACCAGTATTCCAGTTTTGAAACCCATATACTACCAGTATTCCAGTTTTGAAACCCATATACTACCAGTATTCCAGTTTTGAAACCCATATACTACCAGTATTCCAATTTTGAACCCCATATACTACCAGTATTCCAGTTTTGAAACCCATATGTTGTGTTGGTTGTCTTTGAATGGTCTATCCCCTTGACTTTTTGGTGGCTTATGCCTTGGGCGTCGTGGGGGATTGCGACATTTCTCCTTGCCATTTGTAAGACAAGGAGGCTTTTGAATTATACAGCGCAAACGAAAGTTGAAAGGGGTGGAGAAAAACGCATTCAGCAGTGTCCAAGGTTTTTGAACTTGACTGGATGAACTGATGAAGCAGTCAAAGTTTTTTCGTCAATGTCATTGTTGAAGGTTTCACACATGAGACGCACTTCTCTTTGCTTTTTGTCTCTCAAAGTTTGACAGTCTGAACCCAGCCCTTTTGCGATTGCAATGGTGCCCCTCCACTCTAAAGAGTTGTTGGCAGAGGTGAGGGACAAGGTTTTCACTGTGAGAAAGATGTGAGACACATAAAAATGCACCAGAAGATGAGAGAGAAGAAAAGCCGTGTGGAAAGGAAGGGTACGAAAATGGCACATCACTGTAAGACTTGCTTCACGGAGAACTTGCACTATTACAAAATGGGCTTTTTGGAGGACACCTACATCTACAATTGGAGCGACTATGATGACGATTATTTCTACTGATGTCCTTGAGGGTTCAGAAAAAAATCGTTGTGAAAATCAGCCACAAAAGTACAGGTGGCTTGATAAAAACTTTGCTCGTGCGATGAAAAGACAAAAAAGAGGTTGGAAAACCATTTCTTTTTCTTTCTGCAGTGAATCATTCAGTCAGTTTTGAAAGTTGTTGCCATTCATCTGAGGTTATGAAGTCATCGTGGATGACCTCTACTTGAAGGTTGGCTTTTGGAAACCATCTTTTAGGATGAATTAGACTACAAAAAACATTGAGAAAAATGACTTTAACAAACAGTCTTCAGACTTTTACATGTGTATATTTACACTTACTTATCCCTTTTCATTAACCCTGCTTGGTCAGAAGGGACGACTTCAAGCACGACAAGCGTCGGGCACTGCTGGTTGGAAGAGTTTCCATGCCCGTATGGTTTCATGTTCGGTGGTGGCATCAAGAATTGTGGATGGTTTTTTAAACATAAAATTTAGTGGGAATATTAAAACAACCATTGGGAGGGGGCGAACCGCTCAGTGCCTAGCAACTTTAAAGCACACCTCCCTTTGGTGGTAATATAGGGGATAGACCTAAGGGTATAATTTACGGGCACTATAATGGCTGGGGACATCGCCCGTAAATTTGCCCAAACAACCCTTCCCCAAACACGGGACAACAAACGCTGGTTGATATATGTAGTGTTGATATATCAGATACTGTGGAAAACAAACTCTCACCATCAACCCCCGACCCCCCGATGGTGAGAGATTGGTTTGGGGAAATATATTGAAACAGGCTCAAGCAAAATAAAATCTACGAGACACTGACATTTAAATCTATGAGACACATTGGCATAAAATCTACGAGACACTGGCATTTGAATCTATGAGACACAACTAGCATAAAATCTATGAGAAATTCACCACAAAACCCAACACAAGACCCAAAAATACCTAAAGTAATACCTACTATAATATATAAAATATAGAATTATGCCCTATATGGTAGTTGATGGACAAAAAATGAAAATTGACAACAGCACATTTGACACGATGAGCCAATTTATACAAGATGAAAACCAAACCTCATCGGAAGAAGAGCCAAAAAGACAATCCAGATGGAAGGACAATGGTTTATATGATGCCAAACCTTTAGACCCAGATTACTTTAAAATATCAAAACAAACTCAAAACCCCTTTCACCTGTCCAGACTGTGGCACAATCATAACAAGCAATCCAATTTTATCAAAACACAGGAGCACCAAAAAGTGCAGAAACTCTCAAAACTTATGTTGAAACGTTGCACTCAAACCTCACTCCAAGTTCTCCCAACACTGCACCCTAAAAAACTACTTAAAGAAATGTTACCTTATAATAGTATCTAGTAAATGACTATTCAAAATATGTTGAGTTATACACCAGACGATGACCTGTTGAACATCTCATCGTTTCTGTTGGGGACACCTGAACAGTTGAGACTCAAGCACAGCAACACCTTGAAGAGAATTCAAAACAAATGTAAGTTTAAGATACATAAACACAGACCAGACACAGAAATCAGACAAGCCTGTTATGATGAAGAACCAATAAGAATTAAACAATAAGGTTACAGCATCATAAACAAATACAATAATTTTTCAGCAGAACAAGCATTGAGAATTATGAGAGGTCAATGTTGTAAGTTGATGAAAATGGTGAAACCCTATGGTCATACAGATTTGTTAATTTATTTCAATTTCTATCATCTATCTGGTAGAGAAGACTTTTTGAGAAACACTTCTATGTAAATCTAGGAGGTGAAGATGATTTGTTGGAAAAGATAACTGAATGGATTGAGGAAATCAACAGGATGGATGAATAAATGCAATTCAAAAGCATTCAGTTTTTTTTACGAACAGCGTGGTTCATATTGAAGACTGATTTTTGATTATAAAACCTTATCATTAACATTAATTGCTAATGATAATGTTTATACGTTGCACTCCATCCTCAATCCAAGTTCTCCCAAAACTGAACCCTAGAAAAAATACTTAAAGAGATATTTATATTATAATATATAGATTATTAGTATATGGTTGAAACTTCAGAGAAATTTATTATAGATTATCTTTTATCCACTAATCGTGGTGAAATTGTTAAAAAAAAATGACCGTGATACCAATTTCATCAAAATAGGTGAAAACAATACAGATATGATAAGAACAAACCCATCTCTGTCAGACTTAAAACTAAACTCAATAAAGTTAAACAGACCATAGATTACAAACGACATGAATTAGTAGAAAAGAAAGATGCAAAATGGTTGAATGTTGATAAGAACAAAGCACTCATAAAGATACAACGAAACTTCAAAGCAAAAATCCGTGAAGAACAATCTGCATTCAAGAACTATGCCAACTCATATTTCAATAACTGACATCAGGCCAAGAGGTATAAAGGGAATTTCATACATCTCCTCTAAAATAAGAGTAGAATAAGAAAAAAAACAATGTGATTTACTGCACACGTGTTTCCCCAAAAATAAGGCTAAAATAAGGATGCAACAGCATGCATTGACTACCCACGGCTTCTCCCAAAATAAGGCTAAAATAGACTATTTTTAGCTATTTACCTTATCTTAGCCTTATTTTTTCATGTTCTTATTAAGGCCTTAATAAGGCCTTAATAAGCCCTTAATAGACCCTTATCTATATTCCCTGGGGGGCTACCCTGCAGGGATCCCTCCCCTTTAAGATCTCATGATACATAAGATATCAAGAACCACAATTAAAAAGATACATTCCACAAAACAACGGAATGAAATTGTTAATGGAAATGGTAGCTACGTTCAGAAGTAAAAAGACTGGTAAAGAAATTACCCACACAACAAGAACAAGACTTTACAACATAACTAACAATGATGAATTACAACATGCATTAAAACAAATGGGAACTGACCTAGAAATTCAGATTGAAAAAATGGAGATATCAGAAAGTGGTTTAGTATTAAAATAAGTTAATAAATTGAAGTTTCACTATGACAAATACAATCCAACTCGTGGTGGTTCATTCATTGAACTGCCTGACTGGATTAAAAAGAAAAAAACCTGTATCAACATTAAAAAGGATGACAACAAATGTTTTAAGTATGCTGTTCAATGTGGAGTATGCAAGATTTATGAAAAAGACCACGCGTGTAGGCCTCATCATTACAAAAACATTGATGATAATTTAAACTGGGATAATGTTAAGTGTCCTTCATCCAATGCTGATATACAAACTAGAAGACAACAATGAAGGTAAATTATCAATCAATGTTTATCACATAAGTTCTGAATTACAAAGTGAAACAATTTTATTGTATAGAAGAAGTAAGATAACAAAAGAAAGTTATGAGATTGACCTACTAAAACTTGAAGATGGTGATAATTCACACTATGTTTATATCAAAAGTTGTAGTCGTTTTTTAATTTCCAACCCAACCATCCCTTCCCGTGGCGGCGACAATCCTCCATCCCGGCTCTGTGGCGCGGGAGCGGGTGAAACGGGTGAGACAGCTAGCGCAGCGGCAAGCGGCTGAGGGCTGGAGGGTCAGCCCAGTCCAGCACGGCTGACAAAGTGGGCGCGGTGCCGGTGGTTTGAGCCGGAGCCAGCCACACCCCGCCCAGCAACGTGCTGGCTGTTGCACGCTGGAGCGCCCAGGCGAGGACCGCCCACCAGCGGCGGCGCCAGCCAGAAATGGCGGCTGCCCGGATGGCCGCAGGTTCGCGCTGGGCTCGCACAGCGAGGAGGGTGCGCACGAGATCGTGGCACTCCTGGTCTCAGCGGCCGCCGAGTTCGGCGCCGAGCACGAGGAAGCGGTGGCCTCCGGCGCGGAGCAGCTCTGGGTACCGACGGTGCTTGCGGGCTCGTGCCAGCTGCAAGGCGTGGGTTGCCGCGCGGGGGAGAGGTCGCCCTGTGCTGGTGAGGGGCGAGACGACTGTCACGTCGCAGCATAGGGCCACGCCCAAGGCGGTGGCCCCGTGGACCACGAGATCGAGCCGGCGCCGGTCCTCGGGAGGAACGCCTGGCGCCGTGGTTCTGTTGAGCCATTGTTGGGGGACCACGCGGCCCTCTGGCCCAACTGCTTCACGGCAAATTTTGATCCAAGCCTGCTCCATGAGGTGTCCGCGGCGAGCTAGAGCGCCGGTTCGAGGGCAGGCGGCCGTTTAATGTCAAGTCAAAACAATAAAAAGAAAGTAGCAAACCATTTTTGTAGGCATTGTTCCTATGGCTTTGGTTCAGAAAAACTCCTCAATCAACATAAAGAAAAGGGTTGTATGGCAACTAAAGGGCAACAAGTTAAAATGCCTGAGTTAGACGCAGATAATCCTGATAAGTTTTACATAAAGTTCAAAAACCACTACAAGAAACGCAAAGCTCCATTCGTTATATATGCTGATTTTGAATGCTTGACTGAAAAATATGGAACAGTCAGCACTAAAGTTAAAAATACAGACGCATATCAAAAGCATACACCCTGTGGATATATGATTAACGTTGTTACTAGCATCACTGGTTCATCTGAACCATACCTTTACAGAGGAGAAGATTGTATAGATGTTTTTACAAAGAAAAAGATTGAAGTTAAAAACGACATCTTGAACAGAATGAAAACGACTAATGAAGACATAAAGATGAAAGAAGCAGATTGGGAAGACTTCAACAACACTACTCATTGTTTTATTTGCGGGTGTAAATTTAAGTCATAAGATTTTTTTTTGAAAAAGTTAGAGGCTATTGTCATTTTACAGGTAAGTATAGGGGTTGTGCTCACGATGATTGTAATTTACAGTTTTCAATGAGGTTCTGTAAAATACCGGTGTTTCTTCATAACCTTAAAAATTACGATGCTCACTTAATCATAGAGAAGGCACATAAACTAGCAGAAGAGACTAAAATAGATGTAATAGCACAGAACAGTGAAAGATCTATAACATTTGGATTCAAACATTTATGGTTCAAAGATAGTTTCAGTTTCTTGTCTTCATCCTTGGATAAGTTAGTTAAACTTACTAAATATGAAGACGGTGTCAAAAAGGAAAACTGGAAAAAACAATTTTAAATATAGTAATAGAAATGATTATGTAAGTAATATAATTGATTTAGATTTATTAACTTATAAGGGCGTTTATCCATATGACTACTTTGATGATTTTGATAAATTTAGAGAAAGACAATTGCCACCTAAGGAAAAATTCTACTGTAAATTATCTGAAAGCAATACATCAGATGAAGATTACAGTAGAGCGCAAAAGATATGGAAACATTTTGGGATAAGAAACCTTGGTGAATACCACGACTTGCATTTACAGACTGATGTTTTATTATTAACTGATGTCTTTGAAAACTTCAGAGACTTATGTTTAGAATACTATGGTCTTGACCCTGCAAATTATTTTACCGTGCCTAACTTTGCTTGGGATGCTATGTTATTAAAAACAGGTATTGTATTAGAACCTTTGATTGATAAAAATATGTATGAGATGATTGAAAAAGGTTTGAGCGTGGTATGTGTCAGGTTAGTCATAAACAAGCAATAGCAAATAATAAGTATATGGAAAAATATGGAAAATGAATATGATGAAACCAAGCCGTCTAACTATATCAACTACTTAGATGCTAATAATCTTTATCGACCAGCAATGTCTCAGAAATTACCAATAGGAACGTTGAAATGGGTTAAGAAGAAACTGACAGAACAGGACATCAAAGACTGGGATGAAAACAATGAGTTTGCCTTCATTCTTGAAGTTGATTTAGAGTATCCAAATCATTTACATGATGAGCATTCAGATAATCCATTAGCACCTGAAAATATAAATATTCAAGAAAATATGTTGTCAGAACATCAGAAAGCATTACATAGACATTACGATGATGGCAAAGAAGCAACACATGAAAAGCAACCTAAACTTATACTGAGTTTAAAAGATAAAGATAAATACATCGTCCATATCAAAACATTACAGATTTACGTTCCAAAGGTATGAAACTAAAGCAGGTTCATAGAATGGTTAAGTTTAAACAAAGTCCTTGGTTGAAAGCTTGGGTTGACTTCAATACAAAAGAAAAGAAGCTAACAGCGATTTTGATAAAGATATGTTTAAGTTGATGAATAACGCAGTCTATGGTAAAACAATGGAGAATGTAAGAAATCATATGGATTTTGAACTGGTATCAACCCAGCAGAGACTACAAAAATGTGTGAATAAGCCTAACTACAAAAACAGACATATCATAAATGAAAATTTAGTAGGAGTAGAAAAACAAAAACGGTATTGAAACTTGATAAGCCCATTTATTTGGGAATGTCAATCCTTGACCTGTCTAAGCAGTGGATGTATAGCTTGATCTATGATGTTCTTAAAGTCAAATATGGTAAAAACATCAGGTTAATATAATATATAAGAGTTCAAGCTCGGCTTTTTCTCCATTTCACTGCGTTATATTCTCACAGGCTGACACCGTTGGCTTTTCCAGCTAGGTGACAGCAATGCCCACTGCAAACATGTGCAGGGTGGTAGTGGGTGAGGAGAAGTTTGAGAAGAAACGCCAACACCATCACTCTTAAGCTGTCAAGAGTTCAAGCTCGGCTTTTTCTCCATTTCACTGCGTTATATTCTCACAGGCTGACACGCTAGGTGACAGCAATGCCCACCATTTCCCAGTTGTTTCGAAAAGCGCATCATTGTTTGCAGTAGAGTAAAAACCAGGAAGCACAAGGAATGCTCGATTGGGAAAAAATCTCAGCCAGATGCAAAGTTCCAAGGAAATCGTTTGCCAACTGCAGAACTCGTTCACGTTGAGCTACTGTTAAAGACTGCAAAAAACGGATGGCTGAAGTCTCTTGGATGTATATTTCCATTATACGCTGGGAAAGCCAGCGCCCTCTACGGCGTACCATCTCGCCGTCTTCGGAAATGGATAACATCCAGGTAGCGCCCCCTGCACGTAGGGAACCTAAGTCAAGAGGACGAATGTCATCAGTATTTGTAGTAGGCAGTCCAATGGCTTGCATCACTGACTTAAAACGAAGCCTCAGGGTTGAACCAGAGTAGGGCCAAAGAAAACACTCTGGATCTAACTTGTCAAAGGCCAGGATTACCACGCGCAGCAAATCAGGGATGTCCAGCTTAGCTGTCTGATGACGAGCAGCGCTATACCTGGTCTTGGCTTCAGAAATTACACGGAAAAACACAAGGTTTCGTGCTCCGGCTTCCTCCCCAACACACAGCCCATGCAACATCATGCAGCAATTCCAATGCGATCTGGCACCACAGCTTCAAGAAACGCATAGAACTACGCACACAGGAACAACCACTCGTTGCAAAACACATAGGAGGAACAATTCGCGCACAAAACGACCCCAGCCGCAACCGCCGCACAGACGAGGTAGCTTTCATCGCCGGCTGCAGCCACTTTACACGGAAAAACGCAAGGTTTCGTGCTCCGGCTTCCTCCCCAACACAAAGCCCATGCAACATCATGCAGCCATTCCAATGCGATCTGGCACCACATCTTCAAGAAACGCATAGAACATCATAGAACTACGCACACAGGAACAAGCATTGTTGCAAATTACATAGAAGGAACCAAACGACCCCAGCCGCAACCGCCGCACAGACGAGGTAGCTTTCATCGCCGGCTGCAGCCACTTTACACGGAAAAACACAAGGTTTCGTGCTCCGGCTTCCTCCCCAACACACAGCCCATGCAACATCATGCAGCTATTCCAATGCGATCTGGCACCACAGCTTCAAGAAACGCATAGAACTACGCACACAGACACAACCACTCGTTGCAAAACACATAGGAGGAACAATTCGCGCACAAAACGACCCCAGCCGCAACCGTCGCACACACGAGGTACCTTTCATCGTCGGCTGCAGCCACTTTACACGGAAAAACACAAGGTTTCGTGCTCCGGCTTCCTCCCCAACACACAGCCCATGCAACATCATGCAGCAATTCCAATGCAATCTGCAACCCGGGATTCAAGAACCGCATAGAACTACGCACACAGACACAACCACTCGTGGCAAAACACATAGGAGGAACAATTCGCGCACAAAACGACCCCAGCCGCAACCGCCGCACAGACGAGGTAGCTTTCATCGCCGGCTGCAGCCACTTTACACGGAAAAACGCAAGGTTTCGTGCTCCCGCTTCCTCCCCAACACACAGCCCATGCAACATCGTGCAGCCATTACAATGCGTTTCGCAGCATCCCGTAGCAAACCTGCACCTATCTACGCACGTGGCAACATCAAATGACAATTAATGAAGCAGCCATTCCAATGCAATGTGCAACCAGAGATTCAAGAACCGCATAGAACTACGCACACAGACACAACCACTCGTTGCAAAACACATAGGAGAAACAATTCGCGCACAAACCGACCGCAGCCGCACCCGTCGCACAGACGAGGTACCTTTCATCGTCGGCTGCAGGCACTTTACACGGAAAAACACAAGGTTTCGTGCTCCGGCTTCCTCCCCAACACACAGCCCATGCAACATCATGCAGCAAGTCCAATGCAATTTGCAACCAAAGATTCAAGAACCGCATAGAACTACGCACACAGACACAACCACTCGTTGCAAAACACATAGGAGGAACAATTCGCGCACAAAACGACCCCAGCCGCAACCGCCGCACAGACGAGGTAGCTTTCATCGCTGGCTGCAGCCACTTTACACGGAATAACAGCTCCGGCTTCCTCCCCAACACACAGCCCATGCAACATCATGCAGCCATTACAATGCGTTTCGCAGCATCCCGTCGCAAACCTGCACCTATCTACGCACGTGGCAACATCAAATGACAACAATGACAATGAAGCAGCCATTCCAATGCAATCTGCAACCAGAGATTCAAGAACCGCATAGAACTATGCACACAGACACAACCACTCGTTGCAAAACACATAGGAGGAATAATTCGTGCACAAAACGACCCCAGCCGCAACCGCCGCACAGACGAGGTAGCTTTCATCGCCGGCTGCAGCCACTTTACACGGAAAAACGCAAGGTTTCGTGCTCCGGCTTCCTCCCCAACACACAGCCCATGCAACATCGTGCAGCCATTACAATGCGTTTCGCAGCATCCCGTAGCAAACCTGCACCTATCTACGCACGTGGCAACATCAAATGACGACAAGGAAGCAGCCATTCCAATGCAATGTGCAACCAGAGATTCAAGAACCGCACAGAACTACTCACACAGACACAACCACTCGTTGCAAAACACATAGGAGAAACAATTCTCGCACAAACCGACCGCAGCCGCACCCGTCGCACAGACGAGGTAGCTTTCATCGTCGGCTGCAGGCACTTCACTTTACACGGAAAAACACAAGGTTTCGTGCTCCCGCTTCCTCCCCAACACACAGCCCATGCAACATCGTGCAGACATTACAATGCGTTTCGCAGCATCCCGTAGCAAACCTGCACCTATCTACGCACGTGGCAACATCAAATGACAACAATGAAGCAGCCATTCCAATGCAATCTGCAACCAGAGATTCAAGAACCGCATAGAACTACGCACACAGACACAACCACTCGTTGCAAAACACATGGGAGGAACAATTCGCACACAAAACGACCGCAGCCGCACCCGTCGCACAGACGAGGTACCTTTCATCGTCGGCTGCAGCCACTTTACAAAGGAAAAACACAAGGTTTCGTGCTCCGGCTTCCTCCCCAAACCATAGCCCATGCAACATGCATGCGTCACCACTTCCCTTTGTCACCACTTCCCATCGTCACCACTTCCCATCGTCACCACTTCCCCTCCTCACCACTTCCCCTCCTCACCACTTCCCTGCCTCGCCACTTCCCATCGTAACCACTTCCCTTCGTCAATTCCAATGCAATCTGCAACCATAGATTCAAGAACCGCATAGAACTACGCACACAGACACAACCACTCGTTGCAAAACACATAGGAGGAACAATTCGCACACAAAACGACCGCAGCCGCACCCGTCGCACAGACGAGGTACCTTTCATCGTCGGCTGCAGCCACTTTACAAAGGAAAAACACAAGGTTTCGTGCTCCGGCTTCCTCCCACAAACACACAGCCCCTTGCAACATCATGCACATTTCCAATCGATCTGGGCACCACCTTCAAAAACGCATAGAACTACGACACAAAAGACACACCCACTCTTGCAAAACACATAGGAGGAACAATCCGCGCACAAAACACCCCCAGCCCCGCAACCGCCGCACACACGAGGTACCTTTCATCGCCCGGCTGCAGCCACTTTACACGGAAAAACACAAGGTTTCGTGCTCCGGCTTCTCCCCCCAACACACAGCCCATGCAACATCATGCAGCCATTACAATGCAAGCTGCAACCAGAGATTCAAGAACCGCATAGAACTACGCACACAGACACAACCACTCGTTGCAAAACACATAGGAGGAACAATTCGCGCACAAAACGACCCCAGCCGCAACCGCCGCACAGACGAGGTAGCTTTCATCGCCGGCTGCAGCCACTTTACACGGAATAACAGCTCCGGCTTCCTCCCCAACACACAGCCCATGCAACATCATGCAGCCATTACAATGCGTTTCGCAGCATCCCGTCGCAAACCTGCACCTATCTACGCACGTGGCAACATCAAATGACAACAATGAAGCAGCCATTCCAATGCAATCTGCAACCAGAGATTCAAGAACCGCATAGAACTACGCACACAGACACAACCACTCGTTGCAAAACACATAGGAGGAACAATTCGCGCACAAAACGACCCCAGCCGCAACCGCCGCACAGACGAGGTAGCTTTCATCGCCGGCTGCAGCCACTTTACACGGAAAAACACAAGGTTTCGTGCTCCGGCTTCCTCCCCAACACACAGCCCATGCAACATCATGCAGCCATTACAATGCGTTTCGCAGCATCCTGTCGCAAACCTGCACCTATCTACGCACGTGGCAACATCAAATGACGACAAGGAAGCAGCCATTCCAATGCAATGTGCAACCAGAGATTCAAGAACCGCATAGAACTACGCACACAGACACAACCACTCGTTGCAAAACACATAGGAGAAACAATTCTCGCACAAACCGACCGCAGCCGCACCCGTCGCACAGACGAGGTAGCTTTCATCGTCGGCTGCAGGCACTTCACTTTACACGGAAAAACACAAGGTTTCGTGCTCCCGCTTCCTCCCCAACACACAGCCCATGCAACATCGTGCAGCCATTACAATGCGTTTCGCAGCATCCCGTAGCAAACCTGCACCTATCTACGCACGTGGCAACATCAAATGACAACAATGAAGCAGCCATTCCAATGCAATCTGCAACCAGAGATTCAAGAACCGCATAGAACTACGCACACAGACACAACCACTCGTTGCAAAACACATGGGAGGAACAATTCGCACACGAAACGACCGCAGCCGCACCCGTCGCACAGACGAGGTACCTTTCATCGTCGGCTGCAGCCACTTTACAAAGGAAAAACACAAGGTTTCGTGCTCCGGCTTCCTCCCCAAAACATAGCCCATGCAACATGCATGCGTCACCACTTCCCTTTGTCACCACTTCCCATCGTCACCACTCCCCATCGTCACCACTTCCCCTCCTCACCACTTCCCCTCCTCACCACTTCCCTGCCTCGCCACTTCCCATCGTAACCACTTCCCTTCGTCAATTCCAATGCAATCTGCAACCATAGATTCAAGAACCGCATAGAACTACGCACACAGACACAACCACTCGTTGCAAAACACATAGGAGGAACAATTCGCACACAAAACGACCGCAGCCGCACCCGTCGCACACACGAGGTACCTTTCATCGTCGGCTGCAGCCACTTTACAAAGGAAAAACACAAGGTTTCGTGCTCCGGCTTCCTCCCCAAAACATAGCCCATGCAACATGCATGCGTCACCACTTCCCATCGTCACCACTTCCCATCGTCACCACTTCCCCTCCTCACCACTTCCCCTCCTCACCACTTCCCTTCCTCGCCACTTCCCATCGTAACCACTTCCCTTCGTCACCACTTCCCTTCCTCAACACTTCCCTTCCTCGCCACTTCCCATCGTAACCACTGCCCTGCGTCACCACTTCCCTTCCTCACGACTTCCCTTCGTCACCACTTCCCTTCCTCGCCACTTCCCATGGTAACCACTTCCCTTCGTCACCACCCTGTGTCATAGCTTCCTTATTCTATGTGATGTACCACCCTTCATCAAGGTCAACTCCATAGATTCTTATTCTTTTGTTCTGTATTGTTATGTTATGTATTGTTATGTGATCTACCACCCTTCATCAAGGTCAATTCCACCGCTTCTACCATCCCTTTGTGATTTATTATTGAAGGTAAAGTCTCACGCCACCCTTCATCAAGGTCAATTCTTTTCTGATATATTGTTATGTAGTGTAAAGTCTCACACCACCCTTCATCAAGGTCAATCCCTTTGTGATGTATTGTTATGTCATGTAAAGTCTCACACCACCCTTCATCAAGGGCTAGTCTCAATCGCGCACCACCCTTCATCATTTCAAGTCTCAGAATTCTATTTGTCCGTAACACGGAAGTATTGCTTCCCAACTTCCTTTGATAACTCTGACTGATGGACAAATTCAATTTAATCAACCCACTAATTTAGCAACAGGTGGCGATACCTCAAATTGTGTTAAATATACTGGTGAAACATTGCAAACAATAGAAGGTGATATAGTCATAGGTGGTGGTGCTCAATTTGGTAGTTTTGATTTAACGGTTAATGGAACTTCTTATTTTCGTTCAGGTATAGAGTTAGTCCTAGGGGGTACAGTTGTTTTAGGAACTGGTAAAGGGTATATCCGTTCTATTAATAGGAGGTGGTAATACTGCTTATGATTATTGTATTTTTGCTTCTGGTGGGGTTCATCGTTTTTATGTTGGTGGAAGTCCGTTTCCTCAACACTTAAAATTTCAATTGTCATTAACACAGGCTTATTTTAATGTAGATGTCGTATGTCATACTGAATTACAAACTGATATTATCAATACCAAAACTGCTACTAGTGTTGATTTGGTCTTTAAAAGAAATGACGTTAGTATATTTAAACTTAATACAAGTAATCAAATACAACTGCTAGGGGGTAATGAAACATCTTTTATATATATTATTTCGTTTGGTGTTGGTGATGTGCTGGGTGTCTTCCAGATTTTCAAGACGGGTTTAACATCAACAGTTGAATTATCATTACCACAGGTTTTATGTAATTTATATGATAGCTTTGCTGGTGATAATGATCTAGTCTTCAAAAGAGACGGGGCTGAATTTTTCAGGCTTCAGGGTCCTAATGTTGTTGTAAATGGCCCAGAAAATCTATTATTGGTAAGTGACGGCAATGTTGGTATTTCTTCCAGTTGGGTGTTTGCGAATACCTTTGCTAATAGGACTGCTGATAGTGATACTGATTTTAGGGGTTGTATATCTGCTGGTTTAGCTAGTGGAACTGTTTATATGACATATAAACACATTCCAGAAAGACTACACAGTAAAACCGATGCTGAGGTCAGTGAAGGTAAAAAGTTATACTTAAATACAACTACTTCAAAAGAGTGTTATATTCATAGTTTCGTAGAAAGTAATGTTAAGATAATGTCATTAGTAAATAGCGATACTTCAGATCAAAATCGCATATACTACCATATACTGTGGAGGTAATTTAGTGATTGATATGTCAGGCACTGTTTTGAATTTAAGACAAATACATCAGTTGTAGCAGGTGTTTCATTAACAGGTGAGTTGGTTGATACATCTGACAAAACTAAAAAATATGATGTTGAAGATGCTGAATATAATTTTACAGAAATGGTGAAACAAATAAAACCTAAGACATTTAAACTGAATGATGGACAAGAAATAGGAATAACAAAAAATCATATTGGTTTTGTTGCTGATGAAATTGAAAGTGTAATACCCAAAAAAAATGAAAATATAGTTAATAAAAATGATGAAGGTATTAGAATGTTAAACTATGTTAAGATGAACTCCATACTATGGGGTGCTGTAAGAGAGCAACAAACAAAAATAGAGCATTTAGAGGCTTGTATGTTTGAAATGATGGAGGAGATAAAAGAACTGAAAGGAAAGAAAAAGCCGAAAGCAAAAGCAAAAGCAGAAAATTAAAATATATATTAATATATAAATGGGAAATAAAAAATCTACGATTAAAAATAGCTGTATGGAAGAATTGAATAACATTGATGAAAACAATTTAGACATCAGTAATATAGACAGACTTCAAATAAAAGCAATAAAAGAAATATCTGAAAAGATTAAAGAAATAGAAGAAAACAAATCTGATAGAATAATGTATAAACTACCTGCTATTAATTTATGTTCTTATTCACTAATTTAATAATAAAATGACAAAAATTGTTATTAATTAATGTTGACTTCATCAGTTGATGTGTATAGCCTTCTCTAATCTTATCATAAAGGTGTTATTTACATCACTCTCTCTCAATTTAACAAATAAAAAACTATATGGCTGGTCATTCACAGCAAGATTATAGATTTCATATACAGTTTTCTTATCAACTAGTGCTGATTGTTCTTGAACAAATGCATCAACTTCTGCCAGATTTTTTAACTTGAAAATGTATAGTGATGATGTGTTCAATCTTACTATCGGTGCAAGTGCGTTATATTTTTGTGAAGCTGTTATCACTGACAAACCAAAATGCCTACTCTTCGTGTATAAACCATGGAGATCCATGGAGGATTTTTGAGTATCTCAAAAATGTCGTATCTTCTGCAAAATCTTCAATTATCAATAAGCAACTGAACAGTTTTTTCATCTTGCTTTTCTTTTGATATTCAATTACTTTGTGTTGTGTGTCAATGATGTGTGCTAGTGCTTCAGGGTTGTATTCATCATATAAATACTGTTCTTTTTTGTTATCCACTTTTAAATCTTTCTCTATGTATTTTATGATTTCTTTGTAAGCTTCATCAATATGAGCTGTTGGTGATACGATGTAATTATATGCTTTCAAAGCAGTCTCTATAAATTTTCAACACTAGATTTTGTATAAGGATACCCTTACCACCCTGAGATGCTGAAACAATGATGCTTCTAAAAGGTAGTTTGTCTGCTTGAGGATATGGTGATTGTTTGAATTCATACTGTTTGACGTTGATAGGTTCTATTGTTGGAGGTTTTAAATTATGCATTCTTAATGTGTAGAAATTCAAAATATATTATCATTTATTGAATTTCATTGATATGGAACTTCATTGAAGAATAGTAATGAAGACGCATTCAATCCAGCAAAGGCTGTATGAATTCGTTTTGAGAATGTGAACGAACGCCTTGACAGAACAAGCAAAAGAAGATGTGTTTTTGAATTCACTTTTTTTCCCCGTCCTAAAAGTCCTGTGTGTCAATAATTAGATTTTATCAACTGTAATATCTAATTATCTAATTAATTAAATAAATATCTAGAAATTTCTAAAGTATGATATATACAAAATGCCTTTTGACAATGTAGATTTTAACCTCTTACAAAGGATACTAGATAGGATAAATTCAGTTCATAATCTTACGAGCGCTTTGAATGTGAGAGTAATGGAACTATCAAAGAAACTTGATCAACCTGATGTTGTTGAAAAAGTTGATGAAGAAAAAGATAAAAAAGAAAATGGAAGAGATATTTGAAACAAGGTGTCGGTAAACCGAGAGGGACACTTGTTGAAAAACAACAGCAATATTTTGACCTTGTGAAGTCTGGTAAAATCAAAAATCCTGTCCAGAAAACACGGGATTACTATCAAATCTGTAGGGGTGAGAATAATGAATGGATAATGAATAAATTTGAGGAATAGTTTTATAGTAATATTTGTAGAAACGGGTTATAAACCACTAACAACCACAAAACCCAGTACACCCTGCGCTGGCATTTCTTGAGCCACAGCAACGAAGGTATATGAGGTGAGACCACTGTATAAGCTACAGCTATACATAGACTACTACTGTGCAACAACACCCCCCGTGCAGTGTAACTACCACACAGGAAGGTGAAGCTGCAAATTACGCCGTGCACAGTCTAGAGTAAAGGGATGCCGTTATTTATTAAAACAACAATTAACCGAAACCCCAGAACCACGGCCTTCCTTCGAAGTCTTTTCGTCTTCACCTCAGAGTTGCGAGATTCAGTAAAAGAACAAGCATGACAATGCACTTCGATTGACTCGACACCAAGTACGAAAGTCAACGGATGCAGTGGACATCAATTCGGTCGGATGCATTCAGCTTTATTTTAGGCTCAACCGGGCTTGTGGTCGAACATGCAATGTGGATGGTTGCGGCCCGTTACATAGGCCAGCGTTTTCACGCGGCATCAAAAGTTCTTGTGGACGCCCGGGGGCTTGCCAAAGCAAAGCGATTTTAATTATGGCAAAAGCTGAATTCGGCTGAGTGAACCCGCAGGGAAGCATTTGAGAAAAGCTTCAAAAGCGCCTTAGTTTCATAAGGCAAGAGCTTCCGCTCTGCGGTACATGCAACTACCAGCCGTGTGCTCAGCAAGAAGGAATCATGGCAAGAATAACATGAGTGCCAAATGCCTGCTTCAAATTATATGCATTCAAAGCGTTGAAGAAATTTGTGAACTTAAACTGGGTTGGCAAATCCCTTCTTAGCACACAAGTTTGGATGTTGGTGGAATCGTGCACCCACCTGTGCTCAGAAGCGAATCACCTACCTCGAAGTAAGTCTCAGCAGGCAAAAGCTTCCGCTTTGCGACAGCTCATCCAGAAAGAAGCCATCCCGCCTCATATGATGAAGGCACATCAGGCGAGAGCTTCCGCGATAGCCGTAGCCGTACCGGCGATCCCGGTATTGGTGGCCTTGGTTTCGACGACGCCAATCCTCCCACTCCTGATCGGTCCACTGGTTGTAGAAATCGTTCCTCTCCTGTTGTGTGTAACCGTGAGTTGGACATTGATGCGAACCATAGCCAGGCCTATGGTGGACCTGGTATACTCGGGGTTCGTCTGCCTGGTCGCAGGGAGGGGTCGGCTTCCGCCTTCCGTATCAACAGCTTCGGCGAGAGGCCGAAGAATGTTGTGCACATAGCTGAGGATGTCCGCGTAAACATCCTGCTTGGTCAGTGCAAGAGATTGGAAGGTCGTGTTCGCATCACTGAACACCTCGAAACGATCCTGGATCGGAAGGACGGCATAGGCCGCAGCAAAGTGATTGGCACGATAGAAGCGGTTCTTGAACCAGAACAAGACATGGCCGTCGACGACCAGTGTCTGCATCTGTCCAGGCTCCTGCGCCACGATGCACATGCGGGCTTTGTACTGTCGTACTTTGCCCGTGCGGATCTCCACCTTCGTCCTCTTGATGTTCGGAAGCACCACATTGCCAAGCACTGTAATCCAGTGCATGCACTTCGGGGTGAAGTCTTGAACCGCACAGTTGAAGGCGTAGTGGGCGTCCGTTCCCAGACGCTGGAGTAATGACATTTCTGCTTTGCGCGCCTGCTTCATGTAGGATCGCGCATGATTTTTCAGGACTGCTGCAGCAGAACGGATCTGTTTGGATCCTTGCGTCGTGTCTGCAACATCGTCATCTCCCAGCATGTCCAGGGTGAGGTCGAAGCCAAGCTTCTCAGCCAACTCTTCGAGTCTGAAGACCTGGCAGGCGCGTCTCATGTCCGACATAGTGGCCAAAGAAAGACTGCATGCCAGACAGATCAGCATGCCCTCCGGGAAAGTCTTCCGGCATCTGGGGCAGGTCGGCTCTGGCATTGCCAGCATAGACACATACCCCTCCGCGACAGGATTGAATGCATCCTGATCGAAGCGATCAGAACGGCGTTCCCGCGCGTTGTCTGGGGCGACATCACAGCCTGCAGCTGAGACAGTGGGCTTCCAAGCAACACAAAGGAGGTTCTTGAAGTTGAGTGGGCGCTGCTTCGGTTTTGGAAGAAGCTCATCAACGACTTTGTAGGGCGTGTTGACTTCTTTGAAAATCAACGGCCTGCGCAAGGTCACCACATCTTTCCACTGCGAGTACTGGTCGGTGAAGAGGTCCTTCAAGACCTTAAGGTCAGAAGCTTCATAGCGCTCCAAGACTTCATAGTCGGGAGTGCCCTTCCGAGCCTCGTTCTCCTGCCAGTACAGAGCGTTCTCCGAGGCCTTCTGTCGAAGATATTTCTTGACCCCGTTGTAGCCATGATTTGCCCAGAGGTATTTGGTCTTCTCGCAATCGAATGCGTAAATCAGGCAATGATTGGGGATCCAGTCTTCGCAGATGAGTGCTCCGGCCAAGGTTTCCACCAGGCAAATGCCATAATGCCATGCGCAATCGGTGTCGATTGCCAAGCACAATGGACGGTTCGTCCTGTCACCTGGGTCTTTTCCATCAATTTCCCAGGGGGCATGTCGTGTCATATACACGTGGCCTTTGCACGACGATGCACCAGGGAAAATCCCGGTGCAGATAATGGCCTGAAGAGAGCTCCACGACGTGTAGGTGTGGGTAGATCGGGACCTTCGGATAAAGTCCTCTTGCAAGATCGTCCACAGAGAAGTCATAGTCCAGGGAGACGACCTGCTTCGCAAGCGGAGAGGTTCCCACCTTCTCGATCAGGGACGGGTGGTGTCCTTGGCATGCCTTGACATGGGTGATCCTGTAGGGCATGTCCAAGGTTGTCAGTTCCCCGACAGCGCCAGATTCGATCTTGCACATGAAGCGGTCCTGAATCCGCAAAATCAAGTACAGATCTTGCTTCGACAGATGAGCTCGAAAACGCCTTCGAAGGAAGTTGTACATCCCCTCGAAGTCCAAAAAGAGCTGATCGTCAAAGTCCGGCGGGATGTGATGATGGCGAGGCTCCAGATACTTGTGTTCGTATCCACGGAGGAGTCCCGAGACTCTTTGCGAATTTGAAATCGTCTGGGTTGAGACGACCCAAGTCACGCAATCCAGGCAGCTCGGTGCACCGAATGGTGAACACCCTGCGCTCGCCCGTTCCCGGGGAGAAGAAGTACCATCTGGGATACCCAGAAGGCCTCAGGGAGGCTCAGCGGGAGCCGGGGGAGGAGCACTTGCCATTGGCGGCTCCTTCTTGGCCATCTTGGGCGCCGGCTCCGAAGATGCTGAAGCTGCCGATGCAGCAGACTTCTGCGGCGGTGCCCTTGGAGAGGTCGTCAACATAGGTGGTGTGGTGCCTTGAAAGGAAGACCTGATTTCGTCATCGTCTGGTCCGCAGCTTCCGCTGGGAGCGATGGAGGATCCGGCTTTGGGGACCCAACAGTGCTCTTCGGCGTTGGCGGCGGACTAGGCTTTGGAGAAGACATCGGTGACGTCCCCATTGAAATCTTCGGCACCTGTGGAGGCTTCTTGTAGGAGATCATCGTAGCCTGATCCTTGGTCTTCGGCTTGGTCCCCAATGATCTGTGCAATCCCGCCTGAGCCAGAAGCCGCCTCTTCCGCTTTTGGTGCAGCTTTTGACTTGGCCTTGGACACAATCTCAATGGAGGCAGCAGGGTCACCTGCTGCGCGAAGCTTCTGTTCCGCGGTCAGGGTGTCCTCGAAAATCTCCTTCTCCATTTGTCGGTGATGCTCCTCGTCAGTGAAGTCATACCGACGAATGATCACAGGGCCGTCCTCGGTGAAGGAAGTCGATTCCTTGCGCAGTTCCGGCTTCTTGGGGTCCCGCGTCACGTCAGTGTCCAGGATGTTGACCACGCCTGATCCATCTAATTTGAAGTCCACTGCATGGATCTTGTTCATCAGATGAGAGCGCAGCTTCCGCTGGCTGAAGAGAGAGGCAGAGCCACCAACGATCGGGGTCTTGAAGACCACCTCTTAATCGGCATCCGGCTCATCGATGTCCCTCTCGTCAGACACCATCGGCAGCTGGTCCAGGAATGGCTTCAAGACGGCGTCACAATGAGGTCGCCATCCATCGCTCGCTCCTTGATCTCGTGGGGTTCAAAGTGCCCGGGTTCCCCCGGCAGTGCCGCGTCCACAGACTCCAAAAGATTCCAGCTTGATGCCGTTCCGGCATCAGACTCATCCTTGACGTACGGAGTGTAGTGGAGCTGGGCACGCTCCGGGTCGACTTCATTGGGAAGCCGTTGGCCCTTGGGGCGGGTCTCCTTCACAAAGATCTCCCACCCGTCGACTTCGACTGAAACCAAAACCTCCTCCATCTCCTCCCATTGAGGATTGTTCTCTGGCTGAGGATTGGCCAGCGATTCCTCGCGGCGCTTCTTCATTTCGGCGATCTCAATCAGGGGCTTGCATGAACGCAACCTGAAAAGATGATAGCCGAGAGCTCCCGCTTCGGAATAGAACCTGATGGATTGAAGACGGTTGTGTTCCGTGTTCTCCATGTGCTGTCCATCGTACCTGGTGGTGCACTTGATGAGAGAAGTGGCATCCAAGACACAAAGACCTCGCTTGCGAAGTGCCTCAGCTTCTCGAATCATCTGGCGGTCAAAGTCCGGGTGAAGTCCGTATCCTCGACCATACCATGGCATCACTAGGACGATATTCCCAACGTCGGCTCTTGTGGACAAGATCACAAGATCGTTGAGGGCGCTGAAGTGCGTGTTGATGCGCTCCTCGATCATGTTGTTGGCCGCGTCGCGACGCTTCTGGGAGTAGCAGGCCATTTCCTGATTTAACCATTCACACATTGAATAAACCCGTAATTGCCAAAAATATCGTTTCCTGCAAAAGAAACGACCACAATGGCCGGGCGTGAGGTTCCCCTGCGCTGCAGATTGTCAAGGGAATGTTCAATTCCTTTGATAATCTCTGGTAGGCCCCGACCCCACCGGAGGTCGTGCCAAACCATTTGCCTGCCGGGAGGAAGAAGATCAAGCTTCTGCTTAATATATTCTCCAACATTGCGACGAGGTGAGGCATATCCGTCCACCATGTCCACCAATGCCAGTGACGAATCCCCGGCAAAGACAAAGTTGGCCTCAGGTTCCCCTGGGCAGACCATCCCCCTCAAAGAGAAGGTTGATACGCCATCCAGGAGTCGGGCATCTTCAGGGCTGACGTCCTTCAAGTAGCCCTTCGCAAGCATGGAGTTGTCCGCTTGGCCCATCAGCGACGTGAGGTCGGAGATCACGTCCGCCTCATTCACAACTCGGCACTGCGTAACCGAACAAAAGATGTCACTGGTCAACGCAGCCCATGCCTTCCCATTTGGTCCCAGCGTGTCATCCGATTCGGAAGCCGGTTCCCCGGGCCGAAGTCCAGCAGCATCCGCAGCAGCGGTGTAGTCTGCCTCCTTCACCTCGGCTTCAGGGAATCGTCGATAGTAGGCCATTGTAGATGCGGTAGAAAGCGAAACAGCACACAGAGCAGTTGTTGAAGTCGATTTCGGTTTTGAGCTGGTCGCTGCAATGAACGCTTGATGGATCAAGTCTGTCATCTGAAATGAGTAGCTTTCAGTTTCCTTACGATCATTACCCCTACCTTGAACATGGGTATGACTCCCATCACACGACAGTCCATCAAAAGCGATGACAATGGAATCACAATCAGATTGAATAGCCCATGGTTTCCTAATTAGTACACCTTCTTTGTCGACAATGCCAACCATGCACCCATCAAATGCGACTCTGATGAGTCAATGTTTTCCACAAATTTTCTCAACTCGGTCAAACTTCCAATAGATGCAATGGGCAGGCCACTCAACAGCAATCTTCGGATTTAAATGACGAATAAGATTGAGGAAACCAACCATTGATGACCAAATCTTTTCAAAAACGTGTCGCTGATATTCAACTTTGAGTTTGGCTGATTCATGTTGCAAGTTCACATACGACCATGTTGTGCCACCAGCGCATGGAATGCTAATCCAGATCAAGACAGGACAAGGCTGAACAGTCGAACATTCAATTGCTCTGATCACTTCATTCCAAATGTCCATTCGATTTGACCTAGATGTAACATCTCTTTCTTCAGTACATCTGACGACATAACAATCCTTTGAATATTTTCTTGACCTATCACCAAGCTTCGAATCAGGTCCGCAACAAAATTCAATGAGTACCCTGCTATGAGATGCCACTGACGGGCAAGCAGGTTCCCCTGCGCGTTGCTGGGTCCCGGACGCATCGGAGCGTGCAGGTTCCCCTGCGCAGGCTTTCATCTTCTGTGGCTCCTTCCGCGGAGCAGGCTGTGATGAAATACCCATCAATCGCAAAGCTGATTCCCACTTCTAGGAGTTGGTAAAGGGCTTGGTGAGGATGTCAGCTGCTTGAAGTGATGAACCAACATAGACCAATCTGAAATGTTTTCGTTTGAATTGTTCAGACAACCATGACAAGTTCAGTCTCTGCGTTTTGTCAGTGTGCCTAAATGACGGTGACCTATCACTTTCAAGAATCCTAATGGTGGCTTGATTGTCCTCGAGGAAAATGACCTCAAGATACCTCAAGACTACCTGGTCCTGCCATGTACACACTTTCATCCCCCCACTTTTCAGATCCCACGTACTTGAAATCAGTTAATGCGGATCTGATCTCACGTGATTCAACCCCGTAGTCAACTTCGTTTGGTCCAGGAATCCTGAAGACAGTCTTTCCAGTCCATTCAAAGTCATAGACTGCATCAGCATCAGGAGTTGTCCAGTCCCATGTCAAGTCAAACTCAACATCACCAGTTTTCGTTTTCATGATAGTGTACCTTTGCCTTGCCAATCCCTGAAGGTTTACTGGGCAATCCGAATCAATCGGGTTAAACAGCTTATTCCGGGGTTTGACATGAACTCTGGTAACTTGATTGGTGAAAGGAACGTGCTCCCAATAATCATCTTTCATGTTTTTGGGGTTTTTGGCACGAGTTTCCACTCTGCGGGGCTGCTTTTGTTTAGTGCTATCTCCCCCCGCGTGACGTATGACTGACCACAGGCAGGAGGAAGGTAAACCAACAGCACGCAGAGCAAGGTTCGCCGCAGTGACTTCAGCCTCTGTCGATGACATAGCCGTTGAAGTCTGCTTCTTTGAAAAAGCTATGAGTGGATAAAACGTGTTTGGTCCTACTAATGCGAGAAGACATCCACTTGTTGAACCATTGTCATGCTCCCCAGCGTGATCTGAATCTGCAAATAACCAAGTTTTGCAACTCTCAGGTGGATCCCCAACGAAACCAACCATTGTACGATCAAGGGTTGAGTGTATGTAACACATCAATCGACGGAGACTTTTGTCGCAATCGGGTGACCATTTAGTAATCCTACTCGCTAATCCCTGAGCAGCACGGAGAAGATCAAACCTAGCCATTCGTGCTGCGAACAACACTTTCATCAACACACGTGATGCGATGGGCTGGAGTTCCCCCCGAGCCTCTGCTTCGTCCATAATCGGACGAGCGATCTTGTCGTCTGGGAAAGGTGCTGAAACTTTATTGAACTTCACATTTGGTCCTGCTAGTTCAACATATCGATCAACACATTGTTGTAAAAATTGTCGCATGTCATACTCAACTGTATTGACACTCTTCGTCATGCACTTCGATTTCTGTTGCTCAAGTTCATCAAGAAAAGTGAATCCTTGTGCTCTAGCTGCCTTCTTTGCCCCCGCCCCCGACTTGTCTCTGATTTTCTTTGCTGCTGCTAAAGCTTTTGAAGGTTCTTGGATTGACTTGTCCACAAAGTAGGTTGATCCCGTCCACCAAAATGGAAGTCCAGTTGGGTTTTGAGATTCCATATCATGAACATAGTCTTTGGGTTCATCATGCGTCTGGCAAGGTTCACACACGGTAAGCCGGCGCGTTCCCGCCCGGAAAGACATGTTGTCCTTCGGCTTGTCCTGGAACTTCTTACGAGGTTGCAGGTGGTGATGAACACACACTCCAAGTTCTGGCATGTGCCCCCAGTAGTCCTTTGTTCGGCGGGCCGGACTGGCTGGCTTACTAGAAGGATCTGGGATGCCGGCATCAAAGACATGGGCAAAAGGGTGGGCACTCACATCCAACTTTACATCTTGTTTGAAGACATGTTCGCATCCTAGGTATCTTCCTGCATCTTCAGGAGAATCCATGTCGATCTGAGAAGAAATAAGTTTCCACCCTTCGTCAATGTTGCATGAAGGTCCTGACATCTTGAAGTCATCAACATAAACACCAAGTAACAACTTCAACGTGGGATGCCAAAAACATGGACGGCCAACACTCAGGATAAAGAGGATGAAATCCGACGGCATACAATGCTTTCTCACAATGACGTTGCCATAGCCCCCCGAATCGGGGTGACCATATAATGCCAAAATAAGAAGAACAACCGGATCTTTATACACCCCAATCCATTCTTTTGGCCATCGGTTTCTTGGTAGCCTAATCCATGTTAGGATACCTTGCATCAATGCTTGGGTGTAAGCTTGTTTTCCATCGCCCTGCGATGTCCGGTTCCCCGGCATGGAGCCATAAGCATCTAATGCTTTTCCTGCCTCCATGTTGGCCGGTGAACTTCCGAGCTATCCGCCGCCTCGTCCTTGACATTGTTTCCCTGAAACACGGTGCGACCCTTAAACTTGCGCATGGGGTCACCCTGCGGTAGCTCACTTCCTTTCTCGACACAAATTTCGAAGATTTTACCTACATGAACTTTGGTTTTGTTCTTGATAGCTTCCCTTGAAACATCATCCCATTCCCTGACAGTGGAATAATCCCATGCACCCTTACTAGTAAGGTTATTCCATTCCTTATCGAGTGCAGCTTGGGCAGCAGGAGTGTTGTTGATCTCCTTCTGTCCAACGGGTCTGGCCACGAGTGCGTTGGAAAAGTGAAAGCACATGAGCTCTGACTGATCCTGAAGCTTGTCTCTGTGGCAATGGTTTCCACCATGCGAGCCCCCCGAACTGGAGATGACTGGCATTGCGGGAATGAAATCATGGGAAGATTTGACTTCCTCTTTGGATTCAGGTACAGCTGAAGTGGCAAGACGATCAATAACCCTGTTATACTTGCGTTCTTTGGCAACGGCTGCATCATGTTTTTCCGTTGCTTCTTTCAACAAGGCTTCACGCTTGGCACGTTCTCTAGCCGCTTTGGAAGCCCCCCGCCAAAGAAATGTTGGAATGTCCTTTGGTTTGGAGGATCCTTTGTATCGTCTTCCCTTAAAACCACTAGAATCGTAGTACGAAGGGTCATCCTTTGAGATATATTCGGTACTACCGGTGATGGGGTTAATAACTTCAATGTCGTCTGTCTCAAGTCCCGCTTCCCGCATCAACTCCTCGAACTCCTCTTCACCTTCCACAGATCCTTGTGCGATGTCTTTCTTCGAAGAGACCAAGTCTTCGATTGTTTGAGCATCCATCTTCTTTGGATCTGAAGGTGCATCAAGGCTGAGACTTTCATATAAACCTTCCCTAATGGCCTTATATATCTACCTTTCAATCGATAAACAAATTGTTCATCAGGTACAGTATATGGTTGACACGAACGACTTAAACAGATTCGTTGAAATCTTTCTCCATGAGATCCTTCAATGACGTAACAAGAAAGTCGTTTCTCCAAATGAAACCTGGTTGCATGGCATACCCGAGAAAGATACCTGGATTAGAAGTGGGGTCAAAACGCAGATCTTTCTTTGGTTTCAACTTTGGTCCAGTCCAGTAATCAATACGAGCCCCAAAAGGAATGTTGGGTCCCTTGAACTTCTCCCCAAAACGAAGTTCCCAGGAGGATTTGATTTCAGGGTGATCCTGGATGTTGTGTGCCATACACCAATGCCGTGAGGCATAGCTCCAGTAGGAGGGATGAAGTCCTGCCTGTTCAAGATTCACTCTCGTCCCTTCAAGTACGGACCTGAGATTCCTCTCGGCGACTGCATTAGACTTTGAAACATAGGCCGCACTCGTGTTCTGTCTCCACCCAACTTCCCGACAAGCGAGTTTGATGGATGGTGCAGCGTCAGAGTAGAATACTCCGACCTCTTCACCGGGTGCGACAAAAGCCTAAAAGCTAAAACACAGTCTTTGGCATGACTCCTAGCTGAAGGATAAATCCATCGGAAATTGGTTGCAACATCTTTCATGACCATAGCAACCCTGTCACCATCAATGGATTGCTAGTTAGAATCCCTAGTCACAAGATGATCCCCAGTGATGTGATCCCCAAACTTGTTGGATTCCACAGTCAAAGATTCACCCTTACTACGTTTGGTTGGTTTGTACATCTTAGCACATTTGCATGTTTCGCAGAATGGGTTCTTTGGGGTATGTGTCATCATGTGCCTAAGTGTCCTGGCCTCTTCTCTCAATGCAGCTTCACCACGATCAAGAGCTTTGGGTTCAGGCAGTTGAAGCCGACCGTCAACTGGTTCTTCAAGAGCTTCGGCCTCGTCCTCCGAACCCTCAATGACATCGGGCGTCATTGCCGCTGGAGGTCCTGGAGCAATTTCACCAGGGAAGAACTCCTCAAGGCTGTCGTCAGCATGTCCGAGAACTTTATCGTCATCGGCGATGGATGCCTCGTAGGGCTCCTCTACCTCTTCGACTTCGTCCTCAGACTCAGTGCCGACTGCCGAAACGCGAGACCTTCGAACAGGCGAGATGATGGGCTTGCCGTTCCCGGCAGCGGAGTCCCATGAAAACGGAATCCCTACTGCAGCGGGTACCTGGCCATCTTTGGATGGTAAATAAGGAACATAATCTTTCACTTCAAGTTTGATTTGGGTTCCATCTTGTTTCTTGAAGTATGGACGGCTAAAGCTTTTCCAAACAAAATCCCATCCATCCATGCATCTCATCCCTATGCAATCGATGTGAACAGAAGCTTGTTGGTCAGCGGATTGAGATCCATTAGAATCATTAGCGGTGATTAATTCAAGGGGTTCATGAGAATGATACACTAAGTCTTCGGGAATCATTTTGCTGCAAAAAAAGTCCTGAGCACTACCAGTGTCTGCAATCCATGCTATCTCAGCGGATGCATTACGCTGCTGGGACGGCATGTGTCCTGGCAGGGCGTTCAGGTCAGAACGGATGCAATGGCGACAGCCGATATCACTGTCACATGCGAAGTTGCATTTGCAAGGTTTCCCATGCAACTCCCGAAAGACAGCTGACTGCAACATCTTTTCAGCAAGTATGGCATCACTTTCTCGTGCTTCGATCCTATCTTTACGACTACGATCGCTCTTTGTGACGCGAACTGGATTGTGAGTTCTGTGCTTGGCCTGGCATGGATTCAAATTGCAATCATGCCCAGTAGGAACTTCGAAGATTTCAACGTTGCTCCCAAATGAAACAGTGCGATTGGGTGTAACTGGCATGGCAAAATGCTGGTTGAGAAACGAGGTGGAGGCAATGCCTTCCGGCACGCGACGAGTACTGGTCGAAGGGTTGTTGACTGCGACCATCATCAGAGCGCGCATCGGGCAAACGGCAGCTGGGCCAGAGGAAGATGGTTTTCCCCCTTTGTCCTTGAGACTCTGTGAGCCCTCGAGGAATTAGAACCTCGGCTTGACGACCTTGATCGGTCGCCCTTCTTCTTGTTCTTGGTTCTTGTTCTTCTTCTTCTTCTTCTTCTTCTGGCTCTTTCCACGCTTATCATCTTTGGTAGATGGAGCTGCAGGTTTCGGCGGGTGTTGAAAAGCACATTCACTGCCACGTTGGCACTTCCCCGCCTTCCAAAACTTACAAACTTGATTCCTAGATCCAGGAGACAAAGAACGACTTGTACCTCTTGACTTGGACCTGGATTTACCTTTCTTGCCTCCGCCTTTGCCTTTGTCTGACTTTTCATGCTTATAACGTCAATCCTTTCCCCTGGCGCACTTGCCAGCCTGAAAGTCGCAGCAAATGCCCTGAGGTTTGCCCGCAGAAGTTGGTCTGTTGGGCGCTGGGGCGGCGTCTCTTTTGCCTGAAACCGACTTCTTCGTCGCCTGTCGTATCTTTTCAAGACGCTTTCTCTCGAGGTAATCCCGTGCAGCTTTCATGAGAAACTCATAAGAGCGGTTGGGTTCCCCCTCCGGTGTGCGATCATACACAGCCAGATCTTGAGACAGAGGCTTGAAGTTCTTGATGGCGTTGTGAAAGTATGCTTGCTTCCACATCATGTCAGGCTCGGAAGTCATTCCAGCGATCACGGCGTCCCACCTGGTGATGAAACCCCTGAGATCGTCATTGACTAAGGTAACAGCCATCAGATCCTCAATGTCATATAGTGCACTGCACCATGCTTTCTACTCGTGCTGAAATGCTTATGGATCATGAGCAGTGCTTGACGTCCTCTGGCTGGTGTCCCCGACTTGGCCTGTTCTTCCTTGAAAATGTCAAGTTGCCGTGCAAAGTCCCCTTCGCAGATGTTGGTAAGCGAAGACATGAGCTTTGCGTCGAGGGTCACGAATTTACCTGAGTCCTTCAAGGCTTCGACGGACTGATCCGTCTTGAAAACTTCTTCAACCCACTGAAAAGCAAGATCAGGTTTAGCTGAAGCTGCTATTACGGCATCCCTTACACGGATCCTCCAATTCCTGTAATTTTCAGGTTGAGGAAACTTAGGTACTAGCACCCGATCAGACTCTTTGGCCTTAGTATCAGATGTCCTAGAAGGCTCTAAAGCTTTCTTACCCTTACGTGCAAAGGAACTCTCAGAATCCGAACTGGACGTGGTAGGTGATGAAGACGATGAAGGAGAGGACGATGGATCCCGACGACGTCGGCGCCTGGATTGGCCTCGACTGATCTTACGACCTTTCTTCTTGTCCTTCTTGTCCTTACGACCTCGTTTGTCGTTGAAGTCGTCGTCATCATCATCGTCCGGAGGTCCTCCACCAAGGAGTCCTGGCGGCTTGAAGGGTCCTGCCAAGAAATGCTCGTCATCCGCGTCGGATGAGTGCATAGGCTTCGTGCCACCTGCATCAAGTTCTTCAATGGCGGGTCTTGAAGGCTGAGATGTATGTGGATTGGGTTTACCTGGTCAATAATGAATTTCAAGTCCAGGAGTTCCCTCCAGAGGTTGAGACTTCAAACTTCGAATCAACTCTTTTCAATCTCCGCCTCAAAATCCTTCTTCTGAGACTCGGCCAACCTATTCATGTTCATTGCATGCTGGTTCATGGCATCAATCTGAGTGCGGTACTCGGCAAGTTCCGAACGAGCTGCTTGTAAATCAGCATGGGACTGCTCTGCAGACGTCGACACGAGACCTGCATTGTTAACGACATGGCTAAGTTCGGCACTCAATTCCTTGATGCGATGATCCTGCGCTTGAACATGCAGCTGAGCAGATTTCTGCTCACTCATCGCCTGGGCAGCTTGTTCATTTAACAAAAGGTTCTTCTTGGAAATTTCATCGGCTGCTCTTTGCTCGATGCTTGCAAGCTGATCTCGAGCTTCGCTCACAAGCGTTTCCCTTTGACGCTCCATGACCTCAGAGTGAAGCGCACTGGCCTCAGTCTGTAAAGCTTGCTGCTGTGCAGCCATCAGTTGGCTTGCAAGTGTGGGATCGACGCCTTGTTGTACCACTGCCACTTGGGCGGTACGCTGATCAACACTGTTGAAGTTGATGGTATTCAACTGGCTGATGTCGACGTGCGAATCCACAACACCTGGCATGCTTCGGCGTGGATCATTGCGGCATGGGTCAAAGTCCTCTTCCAAGTAACTCATGTCACCTTCTGTCGTAGCTGCACCTGAGTGGATCACCATTTCCTCCGGCTGTGTCACACCTGCAAATGTCAGTGCACCCGTGACGTTCCCACCCGGAGCAGGGAACGCTGGGGGTGTGGACATTGCGAATGCGAGGAGGAATGCGAAAAGTGTGAGACGAAAGGAAACCAGCGATCGCTTGGCGATACGGCTGATAACCTGTAGAAACGGGTTATAAACCACTAACAACCACAAAACCCAGTACACCCTGCGCTAGCACTTCTTGAGCCACAGCAACGAAGGCATATGAGGTGAGACCACTGTATAAGCTATACATAGACTACTACTGTGCAACAACAATATTTTTCTGTGAAATATTGTTATGAAATCAAAAGGATTTCGTGTCTTAAATAATGTCTAGACAATCCTTCTAAAACATAAACTCTATTACCCATAGTATCATTTTTTTTTTAGAAACCTTATATTTTCTTTGAGACCATTTAGGGTTTGTTTCTTTCCTATCAGTATAATTTCTTTTGTTCTTTGTAAATATTTTAACTTCATAATTTTCACTTATATTTGGATATTTTCTTTTGTTCCCGAGAGCGTCTGAGCGCAGGGTTCTTCCAATAGTGGGGGTCTGTAAAACATCTTCTCCTCTTCACATCTCATCTTCACATCCTCTCATCTTCACATCTTTTCATCTTCACATCCTCTCATCTTCACATCCTACCATCTTCACATCCTCTCATCTTCACATCCTCTCATCTTCACATCTCATCTTCACATCTTTTCATCTTTACATCTTCTCATCTTCACATCTTTTCATCTTTACATCCTCTCATCTTCACATCCTCTCATCTTCACATCTTTTCATCTTTACATCCTCTCATCTTCACATCCTCTCATCTTCACATCCGCTCATCTTCACATCCTCTCATCTTCACATCCTCTCATCTTCACATCTTCACATCCTCTTATCTTCACATCTGCTCATCTTCACACCTTCCCATCTTCACATCTGCCCATCTTCACATCTGCTCATCTTCACACCTTCCCATCTTCACATCCGCTCATCTTCACACCTTCCCATTTTCACATCTTCCCATTTTCACATCTGCTCATCTTCACACCTTCCCATCTTTACATCTTCTCATCTTCACATCTGCCCATCTTTACATCTGCTCATCTTCACACCTTCCCATCTTCACATCTGCTCATCTTCACACCTTCCCATCTTCACATCTTCTCATCTTCACATCTGCTCATCTTCACATCTGCTCATCTTCACATCTGCTCATCTTCACACCTTCCCATCTTCACATCTTCTCATCTTCACATCTGCTGATCTTCACATCTGCTCATCTTCACATCTGCTCATCTTCACATCTTCTTATCTTCACACCTGCTCACCTTCTCTCTCACGCCTTCTTTTTATCTTTCTCTCTTAAGGCCGAGGGTGGTGCCGGCGGCGAGTCACGAAACCTCAACCCTTTCACACGAAATGAAGGTCGATCGGCAAAAACTGAGGTAAAATTGCGATTTGACTTGTCCTGGAGCAACCCTTTCGCACGAAATGAGGGTCGATCGGCAAAAACTGTGGTAAAATTGCGATTTGACCTGTGCCGGAGCAACCCTTTCGCACGAAATGAGGGTCGATCGGCAAAAACTGAGGTAAATTTGCGATTTTACTTGTGCTAAAGCAACCCTTTCGCACGAAATGAGGGTCGATCGTCAAAAACTGCGGTAAAATTGCGATTTTACTTGCCCCGGAGCAACCCTTTCGCACGAAATGAGGGTCGATCGGCAAAAACTGCGGTAAAATTGCGATTTGACTTGCCCCGGAGCAACCCTTTCGCACGAAATGAAGGTCGATCGGCAAAAACTGAGGTAAAATTGCGATTTTACTTGCCCCGGAGCAACCCTTTCGCACGAAATGAAGGTCGATCGGCAAAAAACGGAGGTAAAATTGCGATTTTACTTGTGCCGGAGCAACCCTTTCGCACGAAATGAGGGTCGATCGGCAAAAACTGAGGTAAAAGTGCAATTTTACTTGTGCCGTTCTTGTCTGTGTGTAAAAGCGCCTGTGTGTAAAAAGCGTCTGTGTGTAAAAGTCTCTGTGTGTAAAAGAGTCTGTGTGTCAAAGCGTCTGTGTGTCAAAGTGTCTGTGTGTAAAAGCGTCTGTGTGTAAAAGTGTTTGTGTGTAAAAGTCTCTGTGTGTAAAAGAGTCTGTGTGTCAAAGCGTCTGTGTGTCAAAGTGTCTGTGTGTAAAAGCGTCTGTGTGTAAAAGTGTTTGTGTGTAAAAGTGTTTGTGTTCAAGTGTTTCTGTGTAAAAGCCTCTGTGTGTAAATGTGTTTGTGTGTGAAAGCGTTTGCGTGTAAAAAGCGTCTGTGTTTAGAGGTTGTCTGTGTGTAAAAGCGTCTGTGTGTCAAAGCGTTTGCGTGTAAAAGCGTCTGTGTGTAAAAGTGTTTGTATGTAAAAGCTTCTGTGTGTAAAAGTGTTTGTGTCAAAGTGTTTGTGTAAAAGCCTCTGTGTGTACATGTGTTTGTGTGTGACAGCGTCTGTGTGTAAAAAGCGTCTGTGTGCAAAAAGCGTCTGTGTGTAAAAGCGTCTGTGCGTAAAAGTGTTTGTATGTAAAAGCTTCTGTGTGTAAAAGTGTTTGTGTTACAGTGTTTGTGTCAAAGTGTTTGTGTAAAAGCCTCTGTGTGTACATGTGTTTGTGTGTGACAGCGTCTGTGTGTAAAAAGCGTCTGTGTGTAAAAAGCGTCTGTGTGTAAAAAGCGTCTGTGTGTAAAAGCGTCTGTGTGTGTCAAAGGGTTTGTGTGTAAAAGCGTCTGTGCGTAAAAGTGTTTGTATGTAAAAGCTTCTGTGTGTAAAAGTGTTTGTGTTACAGTGTTTGTGTACAAAGCCTCTGTGTGTAAAAGCTTTTTGTTTAAAAGCGTCTGTGTAAAAAGCGTCTGTTTGTAAAAGTGTTTGCGATGCAAACTACTGTCTTGCACTTCTCACTGTCCTGTCTTGATACTCCTCTTCTCGACTGCCTATACCAGAGCTTTCATATATCGTTTCTAATATTGCGTCTCCATACTAACAAGAGAAGACCCTGCTCCCTCCTGAACTGGCCGAGCAAACATGACTGTAAGCATTTCCAGAGCTTCTTTTGGTGGCCGTGGTGCTCGTCTTTGGAGATTTTGGAGGCCTGCTGCATGTTGCCGTGTGGCAGTCATTCGATGTTTTGCAGCTAGCTTTTGGTAAAACCGCATGATTTTGCGAGTTTCAACTGCAAGCTTGTGTTCCGTTTGTTTCGTGAAAGCATGAAGCTGGTCGGCGCAGCTATTGGTTCGAGATTTGTATCGCGCTTGGCGTCTATAAGTTGTCACTCTAGGTTCGCTGCAACCGGATATGTCCGAGAAGGTCCGAGAGTTGCAACAAGCTACGACAGAGGGAGGAGTTGATCCCTTCCGGCGCCAGGTGCGCAAACTTGGGATCAATGCATTGACGGCTTTAGCTTCTGAGCTGGGGATGTCACTGTGTGGCATTCATTCGATGTTTTGCACCGCATGATTTTGCGCCAGGTGCGCAAACTTGGGATCAATGCATTGAAGGCTTTAGTTTCTGAGCTGGGGATGTCAGTGTGTGGGAGTCGTTCGATGTTTTGCAGCTAGCTTTTGGTAACGCCGCATGATTTTGCGCCAGGTGCGCAAACTTGACGGGGAGAGCCAAGAGAAGAGAAAACTAGAAAAGAAAGGAGAGACGGCAAGCAAGCAAAAAGGAGGAATTAAGGTGGAAAAGAAGGGACAAAGAAAGGAGAACACCAGCGCCAAACGGAAAATATCAGAAGCAAAGAAGAGCGGGAGGGGACAAGAGGGAACTTGGGATCAATGCATTGAAGGCTTTAGTTTCTGAGCTGGGGATGTCAGTGTGTGGCAGTCATTCGATGTTTTGCAGCTAGCTTTTGGTAACTCCGCATGATTTTGCGCCAGGTGCGCAAACTTGGGATCAATGCATTGAAGCCTTTAGCTTCTGAGCTGGGGATGTCAGTGTGTGGCAGTCATTCGATGTTTTGCACCTAGCTTTTCGTAAAACTGCATGATGTTGCGCCAGGTGCGCAAACTTGGGATCAATGCATTGAAGGCTTTAGCTTCTGAGCTCGGGATGTCAGTGTGTGGCAGTCATTCGATGTTTTGCACCTAGCTTTTCATAAAACTGCATGATTTTTGCGAGTTTCAACTGCAAGCTTGTGTTCCGTTTGTTTGTCAAAGCATGAAGTAGGTCGGCGCAGCTTTTGGTCCGAGCTTCGTATCGTGCTTGGCCTCTATGAGTTGTTACTCTGGGTTCGCTTCAACCGGAAATGTCCGAGAAGCTCCAAGAGTTGCAACAAGGCTTGACAGAGGGAGGAGTTGATCTCTTCCGGCGCCAGGTGCGCAAACTTGGGATCAATGCATTGAAGGCTTTAGCTTCTGAGCTCGGGATGTCAGTGTGTGGCAGTCATTCAATGTTTTGCAGCTAGCTTTTGGTAAAACCGCTTGATTTTGCGAGTTTGAACTGCAAGCTTGTGTTCTGTTTGTTTGTCAAAGCATGAAGCTGGTTGGCGCAGCTTTTGGTTCGAGATTCGTATCGCGCTTTGCCTGTATACGTTGTTACTTTGGGTTCGCGTCAACCGGAAATGTCCGAGAAGCTCCGAGAGTTGCAACAAGGCTTGACAGAGGGAGGAGTTGATCTCTTCCGGCGCCAGGTGCGCAAACTAGGCATCAATGCATTGAAGGCTTTAGCTTCTGAGCTGGAGCTGTCCGTGGAGGGGAGTCGCTTGAAGGAAGAGTTCGCAAGCCGGGTTTGTGCAAAGATCGAAGTGCAAGAATCTGTTACACGGTTGCGCTGTGTCGTGCAAAGTGGTGGCACAAAGGGACTTTGGACGCAGCTCAAGGCGCTGAAGGTTGAAGATCTTCGTGTCATTGCACAAGAGATTGGCTTGCCGTCAAGTGGAGTCAGGGACGCAGTGATGAAAAGGCTGTTCGACGACATATCTGCACAGGAAGCTGGCACCACTGGTAGACCATTGCCGTCCAGTTCGTCGCGCCGCCCGGAATTGCCCGAGGCGGGGAATGATGAGCAGCCGCCGCGGCGGGGTTGCATCACAGAAGGTGTTAGTGTGGATTTAGTGGGAGCAGTCGTGTGGATAGGTGTTTTACTTTCGTGTGGTCTTGGCACGGACTGGTATAGGGATATAAGTATAGATTGTTGTGCAGATACTTGGTTATTGAACTTCTCTGTGTCTGTTGGCAAAGTTCGTTTCATGAGTTATGTTATGTTACTTCAAGAGCCCGCGTGCATCACAATTTCAGAGCCTATGCGGTGGCAGGAGCGTGGAGATGCGGGCGGCAATATTTCGGCACAGGTGGAAGAGCTTCGTATGGACGCCAGCAGCAAAGGACGCACGTGGCTGCAAGAGAAGATTGCGAGCATGACACAGGGTGTCTTGCAGAAGGTTGCAGCAGCTGTTGTTGTGTCGACACGTCGACAAGATGGTTCGAAGGTGGCACTGGCTGAGTTGCGTAATGCCCTCGTGGAGCATTTTGCACCGCAGGCGAGTCTGTTGGGGGGAGATGTTTGGTTTCGTGAAGAGTTCGTTTCAGTTCTTAACAGTTTCTTTGGGTAGCATCACAGAATCTGTTTGGGGGGTGGTTGGACAGTTCTTTGCAGAGGAATCTGTCACCTAACATTTCTTGTGGTCTTGGCACGAAGTGTTATTGAGATATAAGTATAGATTGTTGTGCAGATACTTGGTTATTGATGAGTTTTGTGTCTGTTGGCAGAGTTCGTTTCATGAGTTATGTTACTTCAAGAGTCCGCGTGCACCACAATTCACAGCCTATGTGGTGGCAGGAGCGTGGAGATGTGGGCGGCAGTATTTCGGCACAGGTGGCAGAGCTTCGTATGGACGCCAGCAGCAAAGGACGCATGTGGCTGCAAGAGAAGATGGCGAGCATGACGCAGGGTGTCTTGCAGAAGGTTGCAGCAGCTGTTGTTGTGTCGACACGTCGACAAGATGGTTCGAAGGTGGCACTGGCTGAGCTGCGTAATGCCCTCGTGGAGCATTTTGCACCGCAGGCGAGTCTGTTGGGGGGAGATGTTTGGTTTGGTGAGGAGTGCGTTTCAGTTGTTAACAGTTTCTTTGGGTAGCATCACAGAATCTGTTTGGGGGGTGGTTTGACAGTTCTTTGGATAAGCTGCTACCACAAAGAAACAAATCGATATATTTTAGATTGAGATAGAGATAGAGATATGATATAAAGATGGATGTATGACTTTTAATATATAGAGATGGATGTATGAGTGTTAAGATAAGAGTTTCCATTCCAGTCACAGTCAGGAGTCAGGACCCTAAACCCATAAAGAACCAACTTCTATCATATTGTAATACTGTGCGTGTCCCAGCCCAGAAACGGTCGCTGCCTGCCATGTCCGCCCGTTTATACCTTTTTTTCAGGAGATGGCAAACCACCTTGGTTGGGGGGCCCCAAAGCACATAGCCCGCATGACATGTTTATACATGCTGGTTACGAGGCTCATGGAAATAGGACTTCACCACACCACCCCGTCGGATTGCTGAGGTCGCCACGACAACGATGACTTCGCTGTGACTACTTGGGCCGGCCTCTGTGTAAAAGCGTCTGTGTGTACAAGTGATTGTGTGTAAAAGCGCTTGTGTGTCAAGCCGTCTGTGCGTAAAAGCGTCTGTGTGTCAAAGTGTTTCTGCGTAAAAGTGTTTGTGTGTAAAAGCTTCTGTGTGTACAAGCGTCTGCGTGTAAAAGCGTCTGTGTGTAAAAGTGTTTGTGTGTAAAAGTGTTTGTGTGTAAAAGTGTTTGTGTGTAAAAGTGCCTGTGTGTAAAAGCGTTTGTGTGTAAAAGCAGCTCCTGTCTGTAAAAAGGTCTGTGTGTAAAAGTGTCTGTGTGTAAACATGTCTGTGTGTAAAAGTGTCCGTGTAAAAGCGTCTGAAAGCAGCTCCTGTCTGTAAAAAGGTCTGTGTGTAAAAGTGTCTGTGTGTAAACATGTCTATGTGTAAAAGTGTCCGTGTAAAAGCGTCTGTGTGTCAAAGCGTCTGTGTGTAAAAGCGTCTGTGTGTAAAAGCGTCTGTGTGTAAAAGGTTTGTGTGTAAAAGTGTTTGTGTGTAAAAGTGTTTGTGTGTAAAAGCCTCTGTGTGTAAAAGCGTCTGTGTGTAAAAGCGTCTGCGTGTAAAAGCGTGTGTAAAAGAGTTTCTGTGTAAAAGTGTTTGTGTGTAAAAGTGCCTGTGTGTAAAAGCGTCTATGTGTAAAAGCTTCTGTGTGTACAAGCATTTGTGTGTAAAAGCAACTCCTGTGTGTAAAAGGGTCTGTGTGTAAAAGTGTCTGTGTGTAAACGTATCTGTGTGTAAACGTGTCTGTGTAAAAGCTTCTGTATGTAAAAGCTTCTGTGGGTAAAAGCTTTCTGTGTAAAAGTGTCTGTGTAAAAGCTACTGTGTGTAAAAGCTTCTCACTATTTGGTCTTGATACTCCTCTTCTCGACTGCCTATAACACATCTTTCATACATCGTTTCTAAAATTGCGTCTCCATACTAACAAGAGAAGACCCTGCTCCTCTACGCTCTCGGGCCATCCGTCGTCTAGTTTCTTTCTTTACTAACTAGACTTACAGCCACCTTTAACTGGTTATCATCTTTATGTGCTTGATTTGGCGTTAATCCTGTTGATGAATGTTTAGTGTTGTTATATTTATTTAATGATGCTGTAAGCATATCTGCCCAGTTGGAATTGTTGAACCTAACACGGTCGTGCATCAAATATTCTTTATGGTTCTTTTGAAACGCTCTGCTACATATTTGCGTGGGTCAACGTTGTAATCTTCTTGATGCCTGCATTGTCTAGGTATTCTTTTACTACAGATTGAAAAGCACCGTCATCATCAGAATAAATTGACATAGGAGACCCCATTGTCTTGAAGCTTTCTTTCAATGCTGACAATACTGATGGACTGTTTCTATCCTTCATTGGAACTACGTTTGCTAGTTTGCTGAAAATATCAATGACAACTAAACAGTATCTTAATTCACCTTTTTTCATAGGTATTTTAGCTTCAGGGTCTTTAAGTAATGAAATTATATCCATTATGTCAATCTGATACTCAAATCTAGCAAATGGTGCAGTGTATGAATTGGTTCCACTATATTGTTTAACCTGTTTGTTAGGTTGCTGTCTCATAAACTTATCAACATCTTCTTTTGTTATAGTGGGGTCTTCTTTCCTTGCGTTTGCTAGAGTTGCTTGTTTGCTTCCAAAACCTTCTTCAGCATCATAATAGACATTTGATATTAACTGTTCTTTTGTTAATCTTCTTGCCATATTGTAGTTTTATAAATAGTTAATTTTTAAACCCTAGAAAAATATACTTAAAGAAATATTATGTTATAACAGTAAGTAAAATATGGCTTGTAATAATGTTGGGTGTGAATACTGTAATATTGAAAGTTATGAATTCAGTGAGTTGTGTTGTGTAAGGTGTGCCTTGAAAGATGAAATGAAAGAATGTTAAAACCTGTAAGATTAGCAACAATAAACTTAAGAAAGCAAACAACACATTTCCTGACGCTATTGTTGATTTAATCAATAGTTTCAATGTTTGTAAGAGATGTATTAAAACCATTCATTTAATAAACAATGAACCTAAAAATATGAATATGGAAGAATTGACCCTATGGTATTTTGTTAAGATAAATTCATTACCTTCCAGAACAGTTTTGAATAAACAACTTGATATTAAACATTATATTTATAGGTGTTGTAGTGGTAATTGGTTATGTGATTTAAACTTCTACCATAGATATCAGGATTGGCTCAATGAACTGTGGAAACCTCAAACCTTTAGAAGGGAAACTTATTTTAGAATGTTAGATATATTAAGGATTTTATTTAGCATCAATGGTAAGAAATACAAACTTGAATACCAAAATATATTCAATGAAGAGTTCTTTAGAATTAATGTTTATGATTACCTTAACTATCATACAACTATTGGTTAATTATTTCATAATATGTATCTTAGTATTCTGATTTAATTTACAACATAAAAACAATTTAAAGAAAAACCACGTTATAAATGTAGTGATGGTGAAAAAGAAAGATTTACATAACAACAAAATCAAAGACTATGGTGAATTCTTTAGATGTAAAAGGTGTGTTTTTGAAATGACTAAAGATGATTTTGGTAAAACAAAGATGGGAAAACAATACATTACCTGCAAAACCTGTAGGGAGAAAGAAAAAGAGTATAGAAAAAGCAAACCAAACAAAGTAAAGGAAAAAACGACAATAGAACCTACCAGTAGTACCCGCACGAGGCGGGGCGGAAGTTGCCTTAAAGATATATATAAGACCTTTCTCATCTATAGAACTTGCATGCGCCGTGCGCCAGCCAAGCCCGTGCGTGCGTGCACTCTGCGAAAGTTGTGTCCTGCTTCACATGTCACATGTGAAGCTCCACTTCGCACTTCACACTCCACACTTCACACTTCACACTGCACTCTTCGCACTCCACACTTCACACTTCACACTGCACTCTTCGCACTCCAAACTTCACACTCCACACTTCACACTTCTCACTTCTCACTCCACACTTCACACTCCACACTTTACACTCCACGCTTCACACTTCTAACTGCTTTCTTCAGACTCCACACTTCATACTTCACACTTTACACGTCACAGTCCACACTTCACACTTCTCATTGCTTTCTTCACACCCCCCACACTTCTTCACTCCACAGAGAAGCTTTTACACACAGCAAGCTTTCACACACAGCAAGCATTTACACACAGAACACTTACACACAGTGCTTTTTACACATGGCAAGCGCTTACACACACACACAGAAACTTTTACACAGAGAAGCTTTTACACACAGCAAACTTTTACACACAAAACTTTTACACACAGCAAGCTTTCACACACAGCAAGCAATTACACGCAGTACTTGCACACAGTGCTTTTACACATGGCAAGCGTTTACACACAGAACACTTACACACAGTGCTTTTACACATGGCAAGCGTTTACACACACAAAAAAAAACTTTTACACAGAGACACTTTTAACACATGCACAGATAAGCTTTTACACACAGCAAACTTTTACACGCAACATCTTTTACACACAGCAAACTTTCACACACAGCAAGCGCTTAGACACAGAACACTTACACACAGTACTTGCACACAGTGCTTTTACACATGGCAAGCGTTTACACACAAACTTTTCCACACAGGAATTGCAGCTCCAAAACCGGATCTCGACGCGAAAGCAGAAAAAAGACGATTTTGAAGCATTTTTAAAAGGGATTTTAAAAGGAAAATTAGCGCCAAAATTGCGAAAATCTGCTGACAAATCACTATCGCAGCCTGGATGCAGCCACTCCAATACGATTTACAATCTTCAGCTGCAAAAGACAAGAGTATTACGCATGCAGCCGCGGCACCAAGCAACCTTGACGGAGCCACTACAATGCGATCTGCAGTGACTGAGTTGCAAAACACAATAGAATTACGCGCAACGGCATCGGAAACTGCAGCTCCAAAACCGGATCTCGACGCCAAAGCGAAAAAAAAAAACGATATTGTAGCACTGTTTAAAAGGATTTTTAAAAGGAAAATCACTAGCGCCAAAATGGAGAAAATCTGCTCACAAATCCACTTCGCAGCCTGGATGCAGCCACTCCAATACGATTTACGATCTTCAGCTGCAAAAGACAAGAGTATTACGTATGCAGCTGCGGCACCAAGCAACCTTGATGCAGCCATTCCAATGCGATCTGCAGTGACTGAGTTGCAAAACACAATATAATTACGCGCAACGGCATCGGAAACTGCAGCTCCAAAACCGGATCTCGACGCCAAAGCGAAAAAAAGACGATTTTGAAGCACTTTTTAAAAGGATTTTTAAAAGGAAAATCACTAGCGCCAAAATGGAGAAAATCTGCTGACAAAGCCATTTCGCAGCCTGGATGCAGCCACTCCAATACGATTTACGATCTTCAGCTGCAAAAGACAAGAGTATTACGTATGCAGCCGCGGCATCAAGCAACTTTGACGCAGCCATTCCAATGCGATCTGCAGTGACTCAGTTGCAAAACACAATAGAATTACGCGCAACGGCATCGGAAACTGCAGCTCCAAAACCGGATCTCGACGCCAAAGCGAAAAAAAGACGATTTTGTAGCACTTTTGAAAAGGATTTTTAAAAGGAAAATCACTAGCGCCAAAATGGAGAAAATCTGCTCACAAATCCACTTCGCAGCCTGGATGCAGCCACTCCAATACGATTTACGATCTTCAGCTGCAAAAGACAATAATATTACGCATGCAGCTGCGGCACCATGCAACATTCATGCAGCCATTCCAATGCGATCTGCAAACACAAACTCAAGAAACGCATAGAACTACGTACACAGGAACATCCAGTGTTACAAAACACATTGAAGGAACGAAACGACCCCAGCCGCACCCGCCGCACAGACGAGGTACCTTTCATCGTCGGCTGCAGCCACTTTACACGGAAAAACGCAAGGTTTCGTGCTCCGGCTTCCTCCCCACAACAAAGCCCATGCAACATTCATGCAGCCATTCCAATGCGATCTGCAAACACAAACTCAAGAAACGAATAGAACTACGTACACAGGACCATCCCAGTTGTGACAAAACCACATTGAAGGAACCGCAACGACCCCGCCGCACCCGCCGAAGACGAGGGTGTACCTTCATCGTCGCCTGCAGCCACTTACCCGGAAAAACCACAAGGTTTCGTGCTCCGGCTTCCTCCCCCAACAAACCCATGCAACATTCATGCAGCCATTTCAATGCGATCTGCAAACACAAACTCAAGAAACGCATAGAACTACGTACACAGGACCATCCAGTGTTGCAAAACACATTGAAGGAACGAAACGACCCCAGCCGCACCCGCCGCACAGACGAGGTACCTTTCATCGTCGCCTGCAGCCACTTTACACGGAAAAACACAAGGTTTCGTGCTCCGGCTTCCTCCCCACAACAAAGCCCGTGCAACATTCATGCAGCCATTCCAATGCGATCTGCAAACACAAACTCAAGAAACGCATAGAACTACGTACGCAGGAACATCCAGTGTTGCAAAACACATTGAAGGAACGAAACGACCCCAGCCACACCCGCCGCACAGACGAGGTACCTTTCATCGTCGCCTGCAGCCACTTTACACGGAAAAACACAAGGTTTCGTGCTCCGGCTTCCTCCCCACAACAAAGCCCATGCAACATTCATGCAGCCATTCCAATGCGATCTGCAAACACAAACTCAAGAAACGCATAGAACTACGATGAACTACGTACACAGGAACATCCAGTGTTGCAAAACACATTGAAGGAACGAAACGACCCCAGCCGCATCCGCCGCAAGGAAGAAGGGCTTGGGGGGGGCTCGGGTACCTTTCATCGTCGCCTGCAGCCACTTTACACGGAAAAACACAAGGTTTCGTGCTCCGGCTTCCTCCCCAGAACAAAGCCCATGCAACATTCATGCAGCCATTCCAATGCGATCTGCAAACACAAACTCAAGAAACGCATAGAACTACGTACACAGGAACATCCAGTGTTGCAAAACACATTGAAGGAACGAAACGACCCCAGCCGCACCCGCCGCACAGACGAGGTACCTTTCATCGTCGCCTGCAGCCACTTTACACGGAAAAACACAAGGTTTCGTGCTCCGGCTTCCTCCCCACAACAAAGCCCATGCAACATTCATGCAGCCATTCCAATGCGATCTGCAAACACAAACTCAAGAAACGCATAGAACTACGTACACAGGACCATCCAGTGTTGCAAAACACATTGAAGGAACGAAACGACCCCAGCCGCACCCGCCGCACAGACAAGGTACCTTTCATCGTCGCCTGCAGCCACTTTACACGGAAAAACACAAGGTTTCGTGCTCCGGCTTCCTCCCCACAACAAAGCCCATGCAACATTCATGCAGCCATTCCAATGCGATCTGCAAACACAAACTCAAGAAACGCATAGAACTACGTACACAGGAACATCCAGTGTTGCAAAACACATTGAAGGAACGAAACGACCCCAGCCGCACCCGCCGCACAGACGAGGTACCTTTCATCGTCGCCTGCAGCCACTTTACACGGAAAAACACAAGGTTTCGTGCTCCGGCTTCCTCCCCACAACAAAGCCCATGCAACATTCATGCAGCCATTCCAATGCGATCTGCAAACACAAACTCAAGAAACGCATAGAACTACGTACACAGTAACATCCAGTGTTGCAAAACACATTGAAGGAACGAAACGACCCCAGCCGCACCCGCCGCACAAACGAGGTACCTTTCATCGTCGCCTGCAGCCACTTTACACGGAAAAACACAAGGTTTCGTGCTCCGGCTTCCTCCCCACAACAAAGCCCATGCAACATTCATGCAGCCATTCCAATGCGATCTGCAAACACAAACTCAAGAAACGCATAGAACTACGTACACAGGAACATCCAGTGTTGCAAAACACATTGAAGGAACGAAACGACCCCAGCCGCACCCGCCGCACAGACGAGGTACCTTTCATCGTCGCCTGGAGCCACTTTACACGGAAAAACACAAGGTTTCGTGCTCCGGCTTCCTCCCCACAACATGGCCCATGCAACATTCATGCAGCCATTACAATGCGATCTGCCATTCCTCACCACTTCCCATTGTCACCACTTCCCTTCCTCACCACTTCCCATCGTCACCACTTCCCTTCCTCACCACTTCCCTTCCTCATCACTTCCCATCGTCAGCAATTCCATCGCTTCTCACTTCCCTTCCTCACCACTTCCCATCGCCACCACTTCCCTTCCTCACCACTTCCCATCGTCACCACTTCCCTTCCTCACCACTCCCCTTCATCACCACTTCCCTTCGTCACCACTTCCCTTCCTCACCACTTCCCTTCCTCACCACTTCCCATCGTCGCCACTTCCTGCCTTCCTCACCACTCCCCTTCATCACCACTTCCCTTCGTCGCCACTTCCGTAACTCGGAAGTATTGCTTCCCAACTTCCTTTGATTAGATTATGTATTGTTATATTATGTATTGTTATATGATCTACCACCCTTCGTCAAGGTCAATTTCATAGCTTCTTATTCTTTTGTTATGTATTGGTACATTATGTATTGTTATATGATCTACCACCCTTCCTCAAGGTCAATTTCATTGCTTCTTATTCTTTTGTGATGTATTGGTACATTATGTATTGTTACATGATCTACCACCCTTCATCATAGTCAATTGCACCAAGTAAAAGTCATTCGTAACTCGGAAGTATTGCTTCCCAACTTCCTTTGACAAAAGCAAATAGTGAAATATGTCAAACTCAATATGCACTGACTGACTGTTATCTCTGTTGTCCTGGATAGCTTTATAATAATATTGACAAATATTATGATAAATCAAGTGCAACATTTTTTAACCTAAAATAATGATTAAAATTAAACAAACATTATGATATAAACTATGATGAGAAACAAAGAACTGAATAAACCTAGGACCTAAGCCATAACTTAATCACAACAATACCCCAAACACTTACAACCAAACCTACACCCAGAAACAAAAAGAAACAGTCACACAAACTGAATGACTAACATGAACAAAAACAACACAGATGAACTGAACAACTGAACATTAAACCACATTACCCCAGAACCCCCTTTTTATACAAGTTTTCACCCACCCAGCTTCAGACCTGTCACGCAGGACCCACATCCCACTCTTAAAACGGAGAGGTCCGCATGGGGTAGATTTATCTACCGCATAGCAAGACTCTAGGCTTCCATAACCCACACGCAAGAGCAGTCTATGTGGGAACCTGCCATGTGCCCGGGGAATGGGTCAGGGGGTGGTACATGGGTGGTCCGGGCCTGGAACGGGTATGGAACGCGATGGACGGGGTCTGGAACGAAACGGCCCGCTCCAGCACAGCACTCACTGCCACCGCAGCAGATCTTTATCAAAATTGGCAGTTTGGAGCGAGAGTAGCGCAGCAAGCAATTCTTAGACTGCCAGCTGGCAGCACGCAAGCGCATTTCTACCATCAAACAGCACAGCCTGTGCCACAGCGGGCAGCGAGAAGGAGGGAGGGTCAGAAGCAATCCATTCTTAGACTGCCAACTGGCAGCAGCCAAGCACATCCCTACCAACACAACAAAGTAGGTAGCAGCTGTAAGTGCTGCAGGCACAGACTTGCCAACACAATCACAGAGCTTGGGCATAGAAAAGGTATTCTTGCATGTATGCACTCATGTACGTATGTGCGTACAAATGTAAAAATCAGATTGCACATGTTCAAATACGTATATCTATCTATCTATTATATATATATAAATGCGTGTGTGTGTGTGTGCGTATGTGTGCGTGTAAAATATATGTCTATATCTATATATCTGGGTAAATTACAATATTTCACTAACCTGAATTAAGGCCATTTGGGGATGATTTCCCTTATTAACCATGATTTCAGTGAGGTCGCAGTGAGGTCGTTATAATTTACCCAGATATATATGTATCATGACGTATGAATCAAAGGTATGCAACAGACGTATGGAGCGGATCCTTCAAACAGGTATGGAACGGGGGTATGGAACGGGTGTGGTCCTGGACCCTGTTCCGGACCTTATAAATTGACTTGCACCCATATATAAGCGCAAATCCTTATAGGAAACTTCCACCACCGCCTTGTGCAAACCTATGTCAATGGCTATCATAGCCCCCGACCCATAACTAATGGATGACCATCCCCCATCGATGGTTAATTAATAACATTTCATAACCCTCAATGGCTTGACCATTGCTGATATATGTCGATCAGTGTCCAATATGAAACTCAGCCCAGTCCTAGCCAACCCCTCCTTGAAATCAATGTCAAGCCATAAAGAGAACTAGCTGAAGAACAGCACAACATAGCACAACGATTCCTGGACCACGGAGCGATGCAGTGCTGCGCGCAGCCTTGACAGACTCTGATTTTCGAAGGCTCGTATACATAGGCATGTCTCCAAGTACGATCAAAGAGGAACGAGTCCAAACATATCAAGAACATGGTTAGCAAGAAAACCATTGGCCTGGGAGTACCCCTGCTTTGAGACATACTCACATCATCCCCATACGTGTCGAGTGTTGCGCGTATCCATCTGCCATGCTCGCAATTCTGCGCACAGACCACGCACTTTTTGCTTGCGGCAAAGGGAGTTCTGCGTTCAAATGTGCCGAAAGTTTGAAACTAAGCCTAGCTACAACCTTTGCCTTATAGATCTTATAGTATACAGTATTACTGGCCCATTGTTGGCCGAGGCCGCTCAGAATTTCAGCATCTCTGCCGCCATCTCTGCCGCAACTTCTCCTGCACCTGAGCAGACATCGTAGACACACTCCTCGAAGTAGCTGGAACGCGCGACTGTTCCCAAGTGTTTCTGGCAGAGAGCCCTGGCATCAGCCTGTGCTTGGGGGTCACACATCTGGATGAAAGCCAAATTCTGATGCGCATCAAAATTTTGAAGATATTGCTGGGCGTGAGAGCTGCCACCAAGCTCCGCCCAAGTTTTCGTGACCTCAAATTCTTGGTCTTCTCTTCCAGCCAGCTCCAACATTGAACTCTTAGAGGTCGGCATGTCCTTTTGGACTGTTTGATCTTTTTGGCCCTTGAGCTCTCCACTTACAAAGGGTTTCCACTTCTGGTTCCCCATGTAGAGTTTCATGTTGATGTGACGACCTTGTCGACATATGACTTTCAATGTGGCAACCGGAACTGTCTCATCAGCAATGAACAGCTGAATCTTCTTCATGTCCTTGCGCTGGTTGCCAACCAGCTTCATATGAGAAGACGGGCCGGAAAGGAGCACTTCAGGAACTGTTGAGTTGACTGATGACCACTTCTTGGAGTTGCTCTGGGTTTGCCATTCGCAGCGTTCCGAAGTGATCTCCATGCTGGATGGCTCTGAACCCGAAGTATCGACCAACAAAAGGCCTTTGGTAAAGGACTGGCGTCCGGCATAGTGGGCAAAGATTTGCCACTCCACATGGGGCTGCGGCAAGCCAAAGCGCCACAGCAAGAAGGAGCCTTCTCGCAGCAACGTGTAGTGGCTGCCATCCAAGGTATGGATATGCGGATCACCAATCACCCCTGAGCCTAGTGTTGGATTGATGACACCAAAAGTTGTCTCCAGTGGGTCCCCCCCACTAAACTCGACAGGTTCGATGTCCCCGCCATTAGCATCCTTGACCACTGTGACCACTCCACCGGGCGGATCGTTGACTGCGTACAGGTTTCCTACACTAGCATCACGGAATACCAGTTTTGGCTCGTCACCAGTGAATTTGAAGTCGGTACCGGGGGGATGACCCAATGCCTCTCTGATCTGTGCTAGAATGGCTTCGTCACCTGCAACATCTGGCACACCAATTGAGTCATAGATTACCCCAGGGACATTGAAGCCAGTGTCAAAGACATTGTCATCCACGCTGGGACAGGTTGAACTCGACAAGACAATGGTGAAAGATGGATTCTCAAGGTCAGGAATGGAAACGAGCAGCGGGCCATTGGGATCAAAAGTGCCAGAAACATTGTTCGCTCGATCAACCTCTCCCTTTGCCGTTATATTATCGGCGTCGACAGTCCAAATGCATCCATTGAAGGTTCCACCTGCCGGACCACTGAGCTCGATTTGCTGCGTAGACGGATCATTGGATGGAGGATTGGGCTCAAATTCACTGATGAGGTATGTGCTGGCGGCTGAGACCTTGGTGACCTTGGCGACCTTGGTGGCCTTGGTGGCGAGGTGCAAATGAGAACTGATGTCACTGATGTCGCATTCATTGGAGTCATTGGTTTCATCACATTTGTGTCCACTGATGACCCCCAGGGCCAAAAGCAACACATGGACACACAGCTTCATCTTGATGGCCGTGTATATAAGTAGCGATGGAGGTACTTGTAGCTCAAAGTTCAAATCAGGAAAGCTAGGTCGCTTGAGCCAAGCGGTGGCAAGGTATACAGAGATTTGCGGTCCGGTTGCACGTTGCTGAAAAGTACACCAGATTTCAAGACATCGCAAGCATGCACAAAATCCATGCTGACTGGTTGGTGGTTTAATCGCTCTTCCCGAGAAAGTGCTGGTCAATTGGATGATAAGATGTGATAATCATCCCGAAATTGATAGAAAATCCAAGCCAAATGTGGCTGAAACATGCTGAAACATCTGAAAGCACCACCCAGTTGATGTCCATATCTTTGTCCAACCACATTGCAGTTAGCTGCAAAACATGCGCGCGCCTGGTCTCATCTCCAACACCAGGACCTACATCGACAAACCCTTCAGAACGTCACTTCCGATATATGGATCAAAAATGATCCAAAGAAACACTCAAATGGATTGTTTTCTGTATCAAATCCATGATTTGAGGAGCCCCAAGGGAATCTGCAGACCTATGAGTCTTCAACCTGGACACGTTTTTACATTTTGGGATCCTCAAAGTCAGTGACTTGTGCTTGCGCCAACGACCTGGGCTTTCTTAGCCAACCAAAACAGGAAAAAAACAACACCCCTCCTGCTAAACTCAGTGAACTGTTCTGATTCCAGCAACTGAAGTGCAAATTCAGCTGGTCGCATCGATTGCTTGGATCACTATGTCACTTTTCTCAATTCCAATCCCCAAAGATTAGAAGCTTCTCGACTTGAAATACAGTAGATGAAACACAGAATGGCTGCTACAAAGCGAAGTGTGTTCAGCCTCGCCAAACAACAGGCACCACAAAGCCAAGGTCAACAAGAATTGAAGCAACTGCCAACTGCCGCCTTGAGACTTGACCAAAGAAGGCCGGGCTTTGACTCTTGTCTTACCAAGTGGTCTGGGCAGTCCCATTGTGGCTGAGCAGAAAACCGCAAGTCAAACATGAAACAAACTGCCAAAAGCTCCCTGAAAAGTTGCCCTCAGTGCAATAAATCCAGGCCAATTATCAAAATTATCAAACACCTTTGTGGTATCAAGAGCTGCACTGCCAGAAGCCACTTCCAGAGCGTGCAACGGTTCATTTGTCGTCAGGCAGCAAATCATACTGAAATGCATGAATGCGGACATGATATATGGGGTTGGCTATGGTTGTCTCAAAGCAGGGATAATCATGGATACCTAAAAATAATGACTTTAATAGTTTATGGAATGGTGCCGCTATTCTGTCCTATGTTCCATCCATTTTTCGTATGCTTCCATGCTCAGGAGCACCTCTTTCCGATCTGAACTTGCAGGCGATCCTCAAACGTGACGACCCATGAGATGACACCCACAGTGAACACCAGAACTCCGGCGACAAATGTCAAACTCATGCGCGAGGCCAACTCATTGATGCCTAGGCTGTTTTGAACCAATGACAACATGAAAAACTTGGGGATCATCACCCCCCTTTACGACTGAGTGATGCTTGCGAATGGGAAGCGATTCAATTTTTCATGATCATTGATGGCTGTTTATGGTTTATGGGTGAATTGGTCACCATGTGAATCTTCCAAGGTATGAATTTGCTTTGTCCCGAGACTTACTGGCTTCATCGAAGTAGGCATGTTAAAAGCCAGGCTGGTGTTATGTTGTGGCGGACTGCTCGTAGTGATATTCCCAGACATTCATTGATTACAATGATTGATTCGTAGACAAGGTCTATGATAAAGCCTAGATTTTTCAAAAAACTCGTCTCAGTTGACCGATTGTGATGGTTGCACCATGATCACTTTTAGGCTTAAGAGAACCGATTTTCCATGATCTCCCGCACCCTGAAGCTCCAGCAAATCGCCACTCGCCAGGTCCTTCAGCCTTCCGGGTTGACCGTGGTTCCACCCCTGAACTAGTGGTTCGTTAAGGTCGGTGTATAGTGGGCTACAATAAGGCCCTACGGTAGGTAGTATAACTCACTACACTTGGAATTTGAGCAACTAGGGTTTTTTGACCCTGGTTCAGTTGGTTATGATTGATGTTGACCATGATCAGCTTATGTTGTTATTATAAGTTGTCAGTTATCATGGCGTAAGAAGTTCAATCGATATGGTGTTGATGGTTTCCTGCTAGAGGTGGCCCAGGGCTCCGAACCGCCAGATCTGAAGCACCGAAAGGCTGGCAATTGCCCTGATACCCATGATATCTCATGATATCTCATGATGCTTATCCGTTCGCTGAGCCGTTTGTCCCTACCAAAGAGAGTTCTAGAGCTATCAACTTGATTGACGGACCATGACGGACCACACTCGCTAGAAGTTCATCTGCAGTTGTCCAAATTCACTGACATGGTCGCTGAACCTGTGGCGGTCTGCGTGATGTCAACTATACAACAAAATGGTACTTTACAACCATCAGCAGTCAAACATAGTCAAACTAGAAGCGAAATCACCTTGGGAAAGCCAGGGCCCGCTGCCAAATTGATGTGTTTTTCCCCACCTGCCAGGTGAGGGTTGTTAGATTTTATGTCAGTTGCCTCCTCCTGCCTCCTCCTGACTCCTGCCTCGTCCTCCTCCTCTCCTCCTCGTCCTCCTCGTCGTCCTCCTCGTCGTCCTCCTCGTCCAACTGCGACCCGCGATCCACAGTGTTCTCTGTCGGACCTCAACCACGACCATCCACGCCCAGTGTTCCCTGCCGGACCTCAACCACGACCATCCACGCCCAGTGTTCCCTGCCGGACCTCAACCACGACCATCTACGCCCAATGTTCCCTGCCGGACCTCAACCACGACCATCCTCGCCCAGTATTCCCTGCCGGACCTCAACCACGACCATCCACGCCCAGTGTTCCCTGCCGGACCTCAACCACGACCATCCGTGCCAGTGTTCCCTGCCGGACCTCAACCGCGGGTATCCATGCCAAGTGTTCCCTGCCGGACCTCATGTAGGAAGATATGGGACAAAGAATGTGCAGAAGAAAGTTAGAAAGAATGTCAGAAAGAATGTCAGAAGATATGCCAGAAGATATGCCAGATAGAATGCCAAATAGAATGCCAGATAAAATGCCAGATAGAATGCCAGAAGATATGTCAGAATATATGCCAGAAGATATGCCAGATAGAATGCCAGATAATATGCCAGAAGATATGCCAGATAGAATGCCAGATAGAATGCCAGAAGAATTGCCAGATAGAATGCCAGAAAATATGCCAGAAGATATGCCAGATAGATATGTCAGAAGATATGCCAGAAGATATGCCAGAAGATATGTCAGAATATATGCCAGAAGATATGTCAGATAGAATGCCAGAAGATATGTCAGAATATATGCCAGAAGATATGTCAGATAGAATGCCAGAAGATATGTCAGAATATATGCCAGAAGATATGCCAGATAGAATGCCAGATTGAATGCCAGAAGATATGTCAAATAGAGTGCCAGAAGATATGCCAGATAGAATGCCAGAAGATTTGTCAGATAGAATGCCAGAAGATATGCCAGAAGATATGCCAGATCATATGCCAGAAGATATGCCAGATAGAATGCCAAATAGAATGTCAGAAGATATGTCAGATAGAATGCCAGAAGATTTGCCAGTAAGAAAATGTATAAATGTCATGGTGGGGATCACACGAAGTAAAGTAATTTTCGTCTTCAATACTGGAACTCGTAAAGCTCATTATATAAAATTCGATAAAGCTGCCAATGAGTCAACTGAGTTAATCATCCTCATTAAGGATAAGTGAGAAACTCAGCTCATAGATTTGCACAATATTTTGAGCCTGAAACTCTCTGCCTTGACAGACTCTGATTTTCGAAGGCTCGTATACATAGGCATGTCTCCAAGTACGATCAAAGAGGAACGAGTCCAAACATATCAAGAAAATGGTTAGCAAGAAAACCATTGGCCTGGGAGTACCCCTGCTTTGAGACATACTCACATCATCCCCATACGTGTCGAGTGTTGCGCGTATCCATCTGCCATGCTCGCAAATTTGCGCACAGACCACGCACTTTTTGCTTGCGGCAAAGGGAGTTCTGCGTTCAAATGTGCCGAAAGTTTGAAACTAAGCCTAGCTACAACCTTTGCCTTACAGTATACAGTATTACTGGCCCATTGTTGGCCGAGGCCGCTCAGAATTTCAGCATCTCTGCCGCCATCTCTGCCGCAACTTCTCCTGCACCTGAGCAGACATCGTAGACACACTCCTCGAAGTAGCTGGAATGCGCGACTGTTCCCAAGTGTTTCTGGCAGAGAGCCCTGGCATCAGCCTGTGCTTGGGGGTCACACTGCTGAATGAAAGCCAAATTCTGATGCGCATCAAAATTTCGAAGGTATTGCTGGGCGTGAGAGCTGCCACCAAGCTCCGCCCAAGTTTTCGTGACCTCAAATTCTTGGTCTTCTCTTCCAGCCAGCTCCAACATTGAACTCTTAGAGGTCGGCATGTCCTTTTGGACTGTTTGATCTTTTTGGCCCTTGAGCTCTCCACTTACAAAGGGTTTCCACTTCTGGTTCCCCATGTGGAGTTTCATGTTGATGTGACGACCTTGTCGACATATGACTTTCAATGTGGCAACCGGAACTGTCTCATCAGCAATGAACAGCTGAATCTTCTTCATGTCCTTGCGCTGGTTGCCAACCAGCTTCATATGAGAAGACGGGCCGGAAAGGAGCACTTCAGGAACTGTTGAGTTGACTGATGACCACTTCTTGGAGTTGCTCTGGGTTTGCCATTCGCAGCGTTCCGAAGTGATCTCCATGCTGGATGGCTCTGAACCCGAAGTATCGACCAACAAAAGGCCTTTGGTAAAGGACTGGCGTCCGGCATAGTGGGCAAAGATTTGCCACTCCACATGGGGCTGCGGCAAACCAAAGCGCCACAGCAAGAAGGAACCTTCTCGCAGCAACGTGTAGTGGCTGCCATCCAAGGTATGGATATGCGGATCACCACTCACCCCTGTGCCTAGTAGTGTTGGATTGATGTTACCAAAAGTTGGCTCCAGTGTGTCCCCCCCAGTAAACTCGCCAAAATCAATCTCCACGCCATGAGCGTTCTTGATCACGTCACTGGTGCTGACTGCATATAGGTCTCCTAGACTAGCATCACGGAATACCAGTTTTAGCTCGTCACCAGCGAACGTACCAGTGAATTTGAAGTCGGTACCGGGGGGATGACCCAATGCCTCTCTGATGTCTGCTAGATTGACTTCATCACCTGCAACATCTGGCACACCAATTGAGTCATAGATTACCCCAGGGACATTGAAGCCAGTGTCAAAGACATTGTCACCCACGCTGGGACAGGATGAACTCGACAAGACAATGGTGAAAGATGGATTCTCAAGGTGAGGTATGAAAACGACCAGCAGGCCATTGGGATCAAAAGTGCCAGAAACATTGGTCGCTCGATCAACCCTTCCCTTTGATGCTATATTAGCGGCCTCGACGCTCCAAATGCATCCATTGAAGAATTCATCTGTGAGTCCACCACTGAGCTCGATGCGCTGCTCAAGCGGATCATTGGACGGATTGGGCGGATTGGGCCGAAATTCACTGATGAAGTATGTGGTGGAGCCTGAGACCTTGGCGACCTTGGTGGTCTTGGTGGCCAGGTGCAAATGAGAACTGATGTCACTGATGTCGCATTCATTGGAGCCATTGGTTTCATCGCATTTGTGTCCACTGATGACCCCCAGGGCCAAAAGCAACACATGGACACACAGCTTCATCTTGATGGCCCTGTATACGAGTAGCGATGGAGGTACTTGTAGCTCAAAGTTCAAATCAGGAAAGTTAGGTCGCTTGAGCCAAGCGGTGGCAAGCTATACAGAGATTTGCTGTCCGGTTGCACATTGCTGAACAGCACACCAGATTTCAAGACATCGCAAACATGCACAAAGTCCATGCTGACTGGTTGGTGGTTTCATCGCCCTTCCCAAGAACGTGCTGGTCAATTGGGTGAGAAAATCCAAGTGAAATGTGCCTGAAACATGCTGAAACATCTGAAAGCACCACCCAGTTGATGTCCATATCTTTGTCCAACCACATTGCAGTTAGCTGCAAAACATGTGCGCGCCTGGTCTCATCTCCAACACCTACATCGACAAACCCTTCAGAACGTCACTTCCGATATATATGTGGATCCAAAATGATCCAAAGAAACACTCAAATGGATTGTTTTTTGTATCAAATCCATGATTTGAGGAGCCCCATGGGAATCTGCAGACCTATGAGTCTTCAACCTGGACACGTTTTTACATTGTGGGATCCTCAAAGTCAGTGACTTGTGCTTGCGCCAACGACCTGGGCTTTCTTAGCCAACCAAAACAGAGAAAAAATAACACCCCTCCTGCTAAACTCAGTGAACTGTTCTGATTCCAGCAACTGAAGTGCAAATTCAGCTGGTCGCATCGATTGCTTGGATCTCTATGTCACTTTTCTCAATTCCAATCCCCAAAGATCAGAAGCCTCTCAACTTGAATCAGATGAAACACAGAATGGCTGCTACAAAGCGAAGTGTGTTCAGCCTCGCCAAACAACAGGCACCACAAAGCCAAGGTCAACAAGAATTGAAGCAACTGCCAACTGCCGCCTTGAGACTTGACCAAAGAAGGCCGGGCTTTGACTCTTGTCTTACCAAGTGGCCTGGGCAGTCCCATTGTGGCTGAGCAGAAAACCGCAAGTCAAACATGAAACAAACTGCCAAAAGCTCCCTGAAAAGTTGCCCTCTGCGAAGTAAATCCAGGCCAATTATCAAGATTATCAAACACCTTTGTGGTATCAAGAGCTGCACTGCCAGAAGCCCCGGTTGGCTATGGTTGTCCCAAAGCAGGGATAATCATGGATACCTCAAAATCATGACTTTAATAGTTTATGGACTGGTGCCGCTATTCTGTCCTATGTTCCATCCATTTTTCGTATGTTTCCATGCTCAGGAGCACCTCTTTCCGATCTGAACTTGCAGGCGATCCTCAAACGTGACGACCCATGAGACGACACCCACAGTGAACACCAGAACTCCGGCGACAAATGTCAAACTCATGCGCGAGGCCAACACATTGATGCCTAGGCTGTTTTGAACCAATGACAACATGAAAAACTTGGGGATCATCACCCCCCTTTACGACTGAGTGATGCTTGCGAATGGGAAGCGATTCAATTTTTCATGATCATTGATGGCTGTTTATGGTTTATGGGTGAATTGGTCACCATGTGAATCTTCCAAGGTATGAATTTGCTTTGTCCCGAGACTTACTGGCTTCATCGAAGTAGGCATGTTAAAAGCCAGGCTGGTGTTATGTTGTGGCGGACTGCTCGTAGTGATATTCCCAGACATTCATTGATTACAATGATTGATTCGTAGACAAGGTCTATGATAAAGCCTAGATTTTTCAAAAAACTCGTCTCAGTTGACCGATTGTGATGGTTGCACCATGATCACTTTTAGACTTAAGAGAACCGATCTTCCATGATCTTCCGCACCCTGAAGCTCCAGCAAATCGCCACTCGCCAGGTCTTTCGGCCTTCCGGGTTGACCCTGGTTCCACCCCTGAACTAGTGGTTCGTTAAGGTCGGTGTATAGTGGGCTACAATAAGGCCCTACCGTAGGTAGTATAACTCACTACACTTGGAATATATTCAAGCAACTAGGGTTTTTTGACCCTGGTTCAGTTGGTTATGATTGATGTTGACCATGATCAGCTTATGTTGTTATTCCCCAGATAGCTGGCAAGCTATAGGGGTTCTTAGTTCTCAAAGGTGGGGTCTTCGGTGGCGAACTTTTGAGCCAGGGTGCTGTGCAGGGTGCTGTCCAGACTGCGGTGGCGAAGTCTGGCAAAGGTGCTGTGCAGGGTGCTGTGCAGGGTGCTATGCAGGGTGTGCAGGGTGCTGTCCAGACTGCGGTGGCGAAGTCTGGCAAAGGTGCTGTGCAGTTGTCCAGACTGCGGTGGCGAAGTCTGGCAAAGGTGCTGTGCAGGGTGCTGTGCAGGGTGTTTTCCAGAGTGCGCACGAACTCTGGCAAAGGTGCTGTGCAGGGTGCTCTGCAGGTTGCTGTCCGGACTGCGGTGGCGAAGTCTGGCAAAGGTGCTGTGCGGCTGTGCAGGGTGCTGTGCGGCTGTGCAGGGTGCTGTGCAGGGTGCTGTCCAGACTGCGGTGGTGGCGAAGTCTAGCAAAGGTGCCAGACTGCGGTGCTAATTCTGGCAAAGGTGCTGTGGGCAGGGTGCTGTGCAGGTGCTGGTCCAGACTGCGTGTGGCGAAGTCTGGCAAGGAGGTTGCTGTGGCAGGGTGCTGTGCAGGGTGCTTGCGGTTGCTGTCCAGGGTCTGTCCCAGGGGTGCTGTCCCAGACTGCGGTGGCAAAGGGTCTGGGAAAGGTGCTGTGGCAGGGTGTTTTTGCAGGGAGTTGGTCCCAGACTGCGGTGGCAAGTCTGGCAAACGGTGCTGTGCAGGGTGCTGTGCAGGGTCCTGTCCAGACTGCTGTGGCGAAGTCTGGCAAAGGTGCTGTGCAGGGTGCTGTGCACAGTGCTGTTCAGACTGCAGTGGCGAAGTCTGGCAAAGGTGCTGTGCAGGGTGCTGTGCAGGGTGCTGTGCAGAGTATTGTGCAGGGTGCTGTGCAGGGTGCTGTGCAAGGTGCTGTGCAGGGTGCTGTGCAGGGTGCTGTCCAGACTGCAGTGGCGAAGTCTGGCGAAGGTGCTGTGCAGGGTGCTCTGCAGGGTGCTGTGTAGGGTGCTGTGCAGGGTGCTGTGCAGGGTGCTGTCCAGACTGCGGTGGCGAAGTCTGGCAAAGGTGCTGTGCAGGGTGCTGTGCACGCTGCTATCCAGACTGCGGTGGCGAAGTCTCGCAAAGGTGCTGTGCAGGGTGCTGTGAAGGGTGCTGTGAAAGGTGCTGTGCAGGGTGCTGTGCAGGGTGCTGTGCAGGGTGCTGTGCAGCGTGCTGTGCTTTGGTTCCCACGTTGGGAACCGTCAGTTCCAACCTTTAGGAACCGGAAGTTCTTTGCAATGGTAACCTATGGTTCCCAGGTTGGGAAGCATGAGTTCCAACCTCTGGTAACCGGCAGTTGCTTGCAATGGTAACCTCTGGTTCCCAGGTTGGGGAACCAGGAGTTCCAACCTTTGGGAACCGGCAGTTCCTTGCAATGGTAACCTGTGCTTCCCACGTTGGCAACCGTGAGTTCCAACCTTTGGGAACCGGCAGTTCCTTGCCATGGTAACCTTTGGTTCCCACGTTGGGAACCATCAGTTCCAACCTTTAGGAATTGGAAATTCTTTGCAATGCAAACCTATGGTTCCCTGGTTGGGAAGCATGAGTTCCAACCTCTGGGAACCGGCAGTTGCTTGCAATGGTAACCTCTGGTCCCCAGGTTGGGGAACCATGACTTCTAACCTGTGAGAACCGGCAGTTCCTTGCAATGGTAACCTGTGGTTCCCACGTTGGCAACCGTGAGTTCCAACCTTTGGGAACCGGCAGTTCCTTGCCATGAACCAAACGCAAACATTCCGGTACCGGTCCATTAAGCAAAACAAAGCGTTCTGTACCGGCCCATTAAGTCATTAAGCAAAACCATAAAATTGTAAAGAAACTGTTTTCATATCATTTTGACATGCACCTTTTTCGTGCAAAAACATTTTTATGCCGGCCCAGCAGCCAAACGCAAACATTCCGCTACCGGTCCATTAAGCAAAACAAAAGGTTCTGTTACCGGCTCAGTAAACAAAACAAAACAACATTAAGAACCATGAGTTTTAACTTTTTGCAATCAACAGATCCTTCCACTGGTAACGTTACTTTTTCAGGCTTGGAACCATGAGTTTCAAGCTTTGGGAACCCACAGTTCCTTACAATAATAGTTGCTTAGCTTCGAAAACATAAATTCTCACTTCTGGGAACCGGCAATTCCTTGTAATGGCAACCTCTGGTTCCCAGGTTGGGAACCGTAAGTTTCAAGGTCTGGGAACCGGCAGTTCCTTGCCATGGTAACCTTTGGTTCCCACGTTGGGAACCATCAGTTCCAAGCTTTAGGAACTGGAAGTTCTTTGCAATGGTAACCTGTGGTTCCCAGGTGGGAACCGGCAGTGGCTTGCAATGGTAACCTCTGGTTCCCAGGTTGGGAACCATGCGTTCCAACCTCTGGGAACCGGCAGTTCCTTGCAATTGTAACCTGTGGTTCCCACGTTGGCAACCGTGAGTTCCAACCTTTGGGAACCGGCAGTTCCTTGCCATGAACCAAACGCAAACATTCTGGTACCGGTCCATTAAGCAAAACAAAGCGTTCTTTACCGGTCCATTAAGCAAAACCATAAAATTGTAAAGAAACTGTTTTCATATCATTTTAACATGCACCTTTTTCGTGCAAAAACATTTTTATGCCGGCCCAGCAGCCAAACCCAAACATTCCGCTACCGGTCCATTAAGCAAAACAAAAGGTTCTGTTACCGGCTCAGTAAACAAAGCAAAACAACATTAAGAACCATGAGGTCTAACTTTTTGCAATCAACAGATCCTTCCACTGGTAACGTTACTTTTTCAGGCTTGGAACCATGAGTTTCAAGCTTTGGGAACCCGCAGTTCCTTACAATGATAGCCGCTTAGCTTCGAAAACATAAATTCTATTAAATTCTAACTTCTGGGAACCGGCAATTCCTTGCAATAGTAACCTCTGGTTCCCAGGTTGGGAACCGTAAGTTTCAAGGTCTGGGAACCGGCAGTTCCTTGCCATGGTAACCTTTGGTTCTCACGTTGGGAACCATCAGTTCCAAGCTTTAGGAACTGGAAGTTCTTTGCAATGGTGACCTGTGGTTCTCAGGTGGGAACCGGCAGTGGCTTGCAATGGTAACCTCTGGTTCCCAGGTTGGGAACCATGCGTTCCAACCTCTGGGAACCGGCAGTTCCTTGCAATGGTAACCTGTGGTTCCCACGTTGGCAACAGTGAGTTCCAACCTTTGGGAACCGGCAGTTCCTTGCCATGAACCAAACGCAAACATTCTGGTACCGGTCCATTAAGCAAAACAAAGCGTTCTGTACCGGCCCATTAAGTCATTTAGCAAAACCACAAAATTGTAAAGAAACTGTTTTCATACAGTCGAGGGCTGAATGAAATCAGAGCAATTTTCTTGAATGTGGACAAACCGCTTGCGGAAAAGTCGCCACGACCGGGTCACAGCAGGGTCACAGCAATCCATCAAAACACAAGGGGATTGCCTTCATTTGAAGGATACAAAGTACCATTATAACAAACACGAGAGAGCCCACCCCTCGCACTGCAAACTACTCTTCTGCCAGCACTGCTTTGCATTACAAACAATCATTCTGCCACAATGGTTTGATTTGAGAAGGAGTACGACTGAGTGAACGAAGGAAACAATGAAAAGAGAAGAAGTAACAGTCTGTGAGAAAGAAAGAGAAGAAGATTAAAAAAAAGGAACAGACAAAGAACACAAATGAAAACAAGTGCTGAAAATACAACCGAACGACCCCCCGAACGACCCCCGAACGACCCCCCGAACGACCCCTGATTCATGAGTTGTCAAGCGCAGGACCCAGGGCCATCATTGACCACAACATGAAGTGCGGAACTCCCTGCGCCACCGCACCCCTTCTTCATCCCAAACCATCAAATAAAGAAAACGAATGTCCCTCCCATCCAAAAGAGGTATGTAAGAGGAATGACCAAAGGGACGTTTCCCCCTTGTTTTCCGCAGCCAAATCTATGGCTGGCGCGATGTGCATCAAGGTCGTGGGCAGCTCTCAGAAAGTTTGTTGTCCTATCCACCCAGGCAAGCAAGCCAGCCAGCAAGCAAGCAGCAAGCAGCAGCAAGCAGCAGCAAGCAGCAGCAACAGCAAGCAGCAGGCAAGCAGGAGGAGGCAAGCATCAGCAAGCAAGCAGCAAGCAAGCAGCAACCAGCGTTTGCCCCCTTGAAAGAATGAACACATATAAGCTTTAAAAATCAACGCGATACTAAAAATTGAACTTTTTCCAGGCGCACGGCCCTAAAACAATGAAATCGTTCAAGTACTAAAAGTTGTGATGATGCGAAACTTGAACTTTTTCCAGGCGCACGGCCTCCCGATACGACTTTCAGAAACTGATACGACTTAAACCGAGCACTTGTATGGTCATCCAAGAACCCAACGGAAATACATGGATTTGACCCACAAAAGCCTCTAAAATGATTCAACAAATCACTGCAAATCTCATAGGCACAGCCACAATCGCTACGACCCCCTGAAAAGCTTCGCCCAATGGTATGGACTCAAAAGCAAAGAATCGCTACGACTTTGACCCTTGACTGTATCATTTTGACATGCACCTTTTTCGTGCAAAAACATTTTTATGCCGGCCCAACAGCCAAACGCAAACATTCCGCTACCGGTCCATTAAGCAAAACAAAAGGTTCTGTTACCGGCTCAGTAAACAAAACAAAACAACATTAAGAACCATGAGTTTTAACTTTCTGGAATCAACAGATCCTTCCACTGGTAACGTATGCTTTTTCAGGTTTGGAACCATGAGTTTCAAGCTTTCGCAACCGGCAATTCCTTACAATGATAGCCGCTTAGCTTCGAACACAAAAATTCTAACTTCTGGGAACCGGCAACTCCTTGCAATGGTAACCTCTGGTTCGCAGGTTGGGAACCGTAAGTTTCAAGGTCTGGGAACCGGCAGTTCCTTGCCATGGTAACCTGTGGTTCCCACGTTGGGTACCATCAGTTCCAACCTTTAGGATCTGGAAGTTCTTTGCAATGGTAACCTGTGGTTCCCAGGTGGGAACCGGCAGTTGCTTGCAATGGTTAACCCATGGTTCCCAGGTTGGGAACCAGGAGTTCCAACCTCTGGGAACCGGCAGTTCCTTGCAATGGTAACCTGTGGTTCCCACGTTGGCAACAGTGAGTTCCAACCTTTGGGAACCGGCAGTTCCTTGCCATGAACCAAACGCAAACATTCTGGTACCGGTCCATTAAGCAAAACAAAGCGTTCTGTACCGGTCCATTAAGCAAAACCATAAAGTTGTAAAGAAACTGTTTTCATATCATTTTAACATGCAGCTGTTTCGTGCAAAAACATTTTTATGCCGGCCCAACAGCCAAACGCAAACATTCCGCTACCGGTCCATTAAGCAAAACAAAAGGCTCTGTTACCGGCTCAGTAAACAAAACAAAACAACATTAAGAACCATGAGTTCTAACGTTTTGCAATCAACAGATCCTTCCACTGGTAACGTTACTTTTTCAGGCTTGGAACCATGAGTTTCAAGCTTTGGAAACCCGCAGTTCCTTACAATGATAGTTGCTCAGCTTCGAAAACATAAATTCTAACTTCTGGGAACCGGCAATTCCTTGCAATGGTAACCTCTGGTTCCCAGGTTGGGAACCGTAAGTTTCAAGGTTTGGGAACCGGCAGTTCCTTGCCATGGTAACCTTTGGTTCCCACGTTGGGAACCGTCAGTTCCAACCTTTAGGAACCGGAAGTTCTTTGCAATGGTAACCTGTGGTTCCCAGGTTAGAAAGCATGAGTTCCAACCTCTGGTAACCGGCAGTTGCTTGCAATGGTAACCCGTGGTTCCCAGGTTGGGAACCATGCGTTCCAACCTCTGGGAACCGGCAGTTCCTTGCAATGTTAACCTGTGGTTCCCACGTTGGCAACCGTGAGTTCCAACCTTTGGGAACCGGCAGTTCCTTGCCATGAACCAAACGCAAACATTTCGGTACCGGTCCATTAAGCAAAACAAAGCGTTCTTTACCGGTCCATTAAGCAAAACCATAAAATTGTAAAGAAACTGTTTTCATATCATTTGACATGCACCTTTTTCGTGCAAAAACATTTTTATGCCGGCCCAACAGCCAAACGCAAACATTCCGCTACCGGTCCATTAAGCAAAACAAAAGGTTCTGTTACCGGCTCAGCAAACAAAACAAAACAACATTAAGAACCATGAGTTCTAACTTTTTGCAATCAACAGATCCTTCCACTGGCAACGTATACTTTTTCAGGCTTGGAACCATCAGTTTCAAGCTTTGGGAACCCGCAGTTCCTTACAATGATAGCCGCTTAGCTTCGAAAACATAAATTCTAACTTCTGGGAACCGGCAATTCCTTGCAATGGTACCCTCTGGTTCCCAGGTTGGGAACCGTAAGTTTCAAGGTCTGGGAACCGGCAGTTCCTTGCCATGGTAACCTTTGGTTCCCACGTTGGGAACCATCAGTTCCAACCTTTAGGAAACGGAAGTTCTTTGCAATGGTAACCTATGGTTCCCAGGTTAGAAAGCATGAGTTCCAACCTCTGGTAACCGGCAGTTGCTTGCAATGGTAACCCATGGTTCCCAGGTTGGGAACCAGGAGTTCCAACCTCTGGGAACCGGCAGTTCCTTGCAATGGTAACCTGTGGTTCCCACGTTGGCAACCGTGAGTTCCAACCTTTGGGAACCGGCAGTTCCTTGCCATGAACCAAACGCAAACATTCCGGTACCGGTCCATTAAGCAAAACAAAGCGTTCTGTACCGGCCCATTAAGTCATTAAGCAAAACCATAAAATTGTAAAGAAACTGTTTTCATATCATTTTGACATGCACCTTTTTCGTGCAAAAACATTGTTTTTGCCGGCCCAACAGCCAAACGCAAACATTCCGCTACCGGTCCATTAAGCAAAACAAAAGGTTCTGTTACCGGCTCAGTAAACAAAACAAAACAACATTAAGAACCATGAGTTTTAACTTTTTGCAATCAACAGATCCTTCCACTGCTAACGTATGCTTTTTCAGGTTTGGAACCATGAGTTTCAAGCTTTGGGAACCCGCAGTTCCTTACAATGATAGCCGCTTAGCTTCGAAAACATAAATTCTAACTTCTGGGAACCGGCAATTCCTTGCAATAGTAACCTCTGGTTCCCAGGTTGGGAACCGTAAGTTTCAAGGTCTGGGAACCGGCAGGTCCTGCCATGGTAACCTTTGGTTCCTACGTTGGGAACCATCAGTTCCAACCTTTAGGAATTGGACGTTCTTTGCAATGGTAACCTATGGTTCCCAGGTTGGGAAGCATGAGTTCCAACCTCTGCGAACGGGCAGTTGCTTGCAATGGTAACCTCTGGTTCCCAGGTTGGGAACCAGGGTTCCAACCTCACAAGCCGCGGCGTTCGGATCGTCAGCTCGTGAGGACAAGGAGGCAGCAGGGTCCATGCAGTGGTTTTACGATACCACCAAACGTCGAGAGTGATAAAGATGAAATTTGAGGGGCACGACAAAGAACAAACTAGCTGATAACCAATTGAATTAGTGAACAACCACCCCAAAACGGAAAACCAACTAAACAAACCACGGGCAGCGGCTGCGGTCTGTTTTCATCCTCGAGCCAAAGTATATTTTGGCATTAATTGAACCTGGATGGGAAGGATGTCTATGTAAGTATGAAAGTAGGGCCAGATTTACCCCTAAACTTTCAAGCATTATATAATATACTACAATATATTACAATATATCATATTATATAATATGTTAGGTGAAGATGATTAGAATCTATGAATCTATAGCTTGGGGTAGCCAGGTTCTTATTGAACGAATTGATTTCATATGATAATTAGCCTGGCGAAGAACCCTCAGTAAAAAGGACGGACTTTTTTCCTGCAGAATCCTCAGGCAGAGTCCGCTTTTTGATGCAGCATGTCCCGCTGGGCGCTGCAGAGAATTTTCACTTGAAAGCGTTGTTCCATCGTCTCTACATCTTTGATGAACCGTTGCACTGCCTTGTAAATGACTTTGTCACTCTTGGTCACGTCATCAACTTTCTGGATGACCTCTGCTGGCATGTCGTCAATCGTTTGGTTGTAGTGCTGTCCATGTGCATGTTTGGTCTCATGGTAGGTGCCCATGCTGGACTCTCACAGTTGCAGTGGTCAGGAAGTGACCCAAGCAAATGACCGTGGAACAAGCACATGGACTCATGGTAGGCTTCAGTGACCCCAAGCATCGTTGTTTCATCCAAACTCTTGAGGGCCCGGTCCATGTCTATGGTCTCATGACAATCTAGAGCAGGACCCCTGGTGGTCAAACATGCTAAGCGGGCTGCCTGCATGTTGTATGGACAGTAGCAGCCCTCTACGTCTTGATATATGGTGTAGTCACCGAAGCGTGGAGACTTGTGCCATTCATCGATCCACTTCCCAAACGTATCTGGTAAGGGGTGATTGGATTGGCCTGTCACTGCCTCCAATGCTCCCGCGAACACCTGGTACAAAGGATCTGGGGCTGCAGCACAAAACTGGTACATGGAAAAGACGTGATCCTGTGGTTGTCGGACCATGGTGACCCTATCCTTGAAATAAGACGAACCATTCGCATCCATGGACGCTGCGAAGCAGGTCTCATAGGAAAAAATGTGATCACGGCCAACCATTTCACTCAAATCATCCACCACTGAGCAACCTGCCACCTTGGGAGTGTGGAGGTGAAAAACCGTGGCACCAGCTGCAGCCTTTGCTTTCGTATCGAAGTTTAAGTCCCAACACAGTACATTTTCTTGGCTTTCGCGGCGCTGAGCTGGAGAGATGTGGTGCAGTGCATTTGCAGAGCTCACACATAAGAACAATTTCGATCTCATGGTCATGATGGAAAGGGCAGAGTGGTTTCACCCTGGGGCATGCAACATTTGAGCCGAATGTCAGGTGACTCGCTTCAACAAGCAAAACTCAAGCTTGACACGGAACACTTGTTGCCTGACCCTGAAAGACAAAAACAAACACTGCTCCATATGGTGGAGACGAGAAATGAAAGGCTCATGCCCACGCCTGTGTTCATACCCAAGAAGCTTATGCGATGACTGGCAAAAGATTCAATGCACATGATCAAGGTTTGCAAAAGGACAAGTACGCCCAGGATTTGTGGTTCTTGGAGAGTTCTCCTGTTTTATGGCTTTTCCAAAGCAAGACAATGCAATACAATGGGTGGCAAACGCCAAAATTTTCTGCGGGCACGGCGCGCAAGCGAGTCTATTCGCGTCGGTTTTTTGTGTTTGTTGTGTTTGTTGTCTTTGGCACTTGGGGGGAGGGAAACTTTGCAGGAAATGTTTTTCTGGGGGCTCAGAAGGCGTGTTGGAGAGGATGTTTTCGGTTTCAATTTTATTCTAGGGTTGCAGAAGGCGCCTAATTTGGAGAAGGCGAAGGATGATAGCTCAAGCACCAGCCTCACATGCCGCCTCTGCTCGGTCGCCTTTCACCAACTCTCACCCCCGGAAGCCCTGTGGGAGTTGCGCCTGTATGCGCCTGTCATGGTCAAAACTTCCATTGCTCCAGGAATGGTGTGAACGTTGAACCAAACCAACAAAATTCAATAGATATCAATAGATAAGCTAAGTTTGTCAATTGTTTGTCATGTTTCACACTTCACCCACACCCGAAACATGTGTGTTGGAAGGCCTAAGTGATCCTAAGTGCCTTCATGTGCCTTCTGTATGTTTACCATCCCTCGACCTTGAGCCTTGCGGTACTAGAGGTGCTCGGTCCATTGACATGTTCCTATCAAAAGGATCCAATCTGCCAATCTGTGGGAAGTTTGTGCAAAGTGTTCCGCTGATCTCGCCGTAGCTACATGGCCACAGATGGAGGCACCCCAAATCATCCAAAACTAGACTAGGCATGATTAGGCTACACCGATGGTTTTGGGGATCCCCCAATTTAAGAAAAACACAAATGTCCAGTACTTCCTCGCGTTTCCTCGCAAAACTCAAGAGGTGCTTCGGTGTCCGGGTCACAGGAAATTCCCGTGAGGGCAAAACCGATGCAGGGTGAAATTGCTGAAGTTGGCACTAACACAGGAGAACGGAGAGCATTGCTTCTTGCACGACTGGGTTCGAAACCGCAACAAAAAAGCTTTTCAAAAGCATGAAAAGAGTCATATCTCAGGCTACGCCAAGTCAGGAACTGGATTAAACAGGCTACTTTTCAGCACACTGGCGATGCATGACAGCAATCTCAATGGGCCCAAGATTTCCAAACCTCAGTGTCTTGATTACATTGTTTCCACAGATTTCCATTGGCTTTTGACCTTGGCATTCACTGGAGGGGACTGGAGGGCATCGCCCCTCCCCGTTGCAGCCCCGTTGCAACGTTTACTTCGCAGGGACCCCCAGGATTCATACGGATTACAACTAGCGTTCACACTGCCACACATTCACCAACCGAAAGAAATGTCATGAAATGCCCCCCAGCCAGTGGCAAAAATAGAGAAAAACAGGGGAGCATAAACCATCAATTGCCGGTTGCTGAAGCAACTCCTGCTTCATCCTCCTTCTCTCTTAAATTTTGACTGCTGCTTCGGGCAGTTGGCCAGCCCCGAACCAAGGCATCCAAGGGATCCACGGGATCCACGGGATCCAAAGGTGGGCATTGTAAGTGGTGCCCGGTCGTTCCGTGATGTTTCACGTGTCGGACCCTTGAGATCACCCTTGTTGGCTGATGGGATGGTTCTGAAGTTCTTGGGTTGTTTCATCATCTGCCATCATCCAGCCGTTGAATCTGGCACCATCCTCAGAAGTCTAGGCGCCTCTTGACCTGAAAGGGTCAGCTGTGTCTGGAGGCACCTGGTCAGACATGCAGTAAATTACAGGCCCCACTGCCCTGCTTCACTTGAAATGCACTTGCGTTGCTTCAAACAAATTCAACAGTTAGCGCCTTCACTCTTCAACTGTTGTCTGAAGCCAGACCCAGTTTGCTACTGGTGTTCTAGCTGAGGGGGCCAGAATAGCCGCAAAACCATATGACAGGGGGGCTCCAATCATTATGACAGCACTATCAAATTGTGTTGGCCAGGACTGGGCAACCAACCTCGTTTGAATATTGGTGACCATTGGTAATAACTGATAGAACTGGTAAAATCAGAGCCCGGTTCGGTGTTGACTCCTTTGAACACCAGAATGCTTTGAAGCTCTTCCATCGAAAAATGGTCGGGCAGAGTTAGCAGGGCCAGGCATGAATTTGGAGCAGAACAGCTGGTTCACTCCAAGTCAGGTTGCGAAATTCGCCTCAGTCAGGTTGCAAAAAAAATGTGCCTCCCCCACAGCTCTTCTACCTTTTCCGTCAATTTTACCTCACTACTTAATAAACCATTCTCAATGGGATCTCGCAAGCTAGCACGCGGTCTGTAACTTGAATTTCAAGTTCAAATATCAGACTTCAACAGCTTGCTGATCACGAGTACTCCAACACTCAGAGTTGTGCGCAATGACAGCTACAATCTGAGCGCAGGTGTTTCCAGTCAGCATTTACATGTTTTGACACGACAGTGGCATCTAAATACAAAATTGGAAACTGCAGTTCTAGAAGTTTCAGCCTCAATCCGTACGGTGTAGCTTCAAACGGGTCGTAGATCTCACCAAAAAACCCATAGCCGAGCGTTCCAAGAGATAGGGTAGCTATCACGTGAAACTGGGGAACTGGACGTTGGACTTTCTCTGCTGTCCTGACGGCAAATTCTTGGATGGTTCCAAGTCCAAGCCGGCAACGTGAGGGAACATTTAAAAAAACAATCATAAAGTAAAGTACGTAAACGTAAGGGTCCAACACCATCAAGAAAGAGTGATATGGAGTGAGATGGTTGAGGTAGAATACGTTTACAAATACAAAGATCGGAAATGGGATCCTCAACTCTGGTAGATTTCAAATACAATACGTTTTCCTCACCAGCTTTGTCACTCCTGGCCTATTAAACGTCTCCAGAGTTCCTCTTCTCACCTTGGCGGTCCTGTTTCTGGTACTGGTTCCCAGCCACGTGGAATGGGCCTATTGTTTGGCGACAGGCATCGAGGATCACCATGGTCACAGTAAGTGCGTCACATTGTAGTGGTAGCATGGGGGCTAAAAACACCAGGAGGTTACAGCATATTCCCAATGTATCCCAATGTTTCATTATTCATTGTTCCAGCCGCACGCAGGTTCCAGCCGCACGCAGGTTCCAGCCGCACGCAGGCCTTGAGCTTGGGGAGCCCCAACCCTTCAAAGGTCGATCCGCAAAAGTCCTTTCAACAACTGGTTCTGTCGCCTAACAGCTGCAACTGTGATGGCGTATCAGTCCTCTGACCAGCCATCGGGAGCAAACCTCAGTAGAGCTCTGAGCAGCTCAGAACATTGACATTTCCTGGGGATCCATGGTGTCTTTAGAATCTGTATGAACCTCTAGAAATTGAAATCCTCTGAGTCGAATGTAACGCACACATCTGCGCATCAGTCAGTGCATCATCCTTTTCCACTCCCGCACGTTGCCGATGTCCTTCCCTGCAAGATTTCTGTGTGCTGCCTCGGGTCCAGGATGGCGTACGTGCTTTGCACCTGCCAAGCAGCCGTCGCTCGCTTCAACGAAGATTCAACTGCAGCTTTCAAATTCTCCGCAGTTTATGTTGGACCACTTCTGGTGAATCTATCGAGATTTCCTCTCAGACACCGCGCCAGCCATGACCAAACCAATAAAACTCACCAGCGTGGCGGTGAGCGTTAGCAGAAAGATTCCAGGAAGTTTGATGGCCCAGCTTCGAGGGGGAAAGATGGCATGTAGCCAGGGAGCATCCTGAGGGGCCCACATGGGCAACAGCAATACCCAGGCAGTGTAGTAAAAGAAGAAAGTGATGGCAACGGCCAACACCACGGCACCCAAGGTTTGGGACATTGCGACAATCGATGATGCGCTCCGGAACGGGTCGGTATAATTGATTAAAACCCACACACCCCAAAAGCTAGGAACCTACTTAGAAACACCATGAAACACCTAAGTGAGTGCACCCAAAATAAAGCGCACTTTGCAACATGTGAAAGTTTCATCAACACCATCCCATCCATCCTATGATTCTGTGTGCGTCCTGTGGTTGTATGATAAGAACGCATGCTGTGACCATTCGTTGATAGAGACAGCCTTTTTTCTCACCTATCTTAAACAGCTGAGTGGGCACGAGCAGCGCTTGAATGATGACAGCTAAGGC
>CAMXCT020000080.1:260163-340163 GCA_947184155.2 Cladocopium goreaui | reverse complement strand
TATCCAATGCTCGCTGAAAAGACCCACCGGGCACCCCAGCACCAGAGCTCATGGAAGCCTTGGCTGTAAACTTGCTAGCCATTTTGTCTTGAACCATCTTTTGCGAAACCTTTCGGCTGCTATTTCCTATAACAATCCCATTCCATGTATAATTTCTATTTGTTTGTGCATGTGTCGGTCTATTTACTGATTTGCTGTAGTGGTAGTGTAGCCTATTAATTACACAGCAGCCAAGGAGCAGCACTTCGGCTACCTGGCACGACACGAATAGCACGCACAAGACTCCCGCTATTGCCGTTCAAAACAATGTGTGTGAGCTTCGGCTTCAAATTGATTCAAACATTGTTATAACTACACAAAAACCCTCAATCAAACATGGAACCTGAAAAACTGATGATTTTCCTATTGGATATTATAAAATAATATTGAATGAATAAAATTGTATAAACATGTTGGGGGCGTCCATATTAAATTTAGGTGGCGCATATCTCATTTCTCTCCATTGCCCTCCAGAGTTCAGCATATCTCATTATCCATGCCAGTTGTTTGCAAAAATGTGGTGCTGTACGTCCTGTTGCTGTGCCTGAGCTTTGCAATCTCGTGGTAGTCTCCGACGCGCCCGAGCTGTTCCGATCAAAGGACCTCATAGTTTTGCCAAAATCCAGGTCCCATTCGCCATGCAAATGGCATGGCATGACATATTCACCTCTGGTCCTATGTGGTGCAGCAAGAATTCTCGACTAAACTAAACATACAAAAAAAAAATATGGAATTGCAACAAAAGAGAGGTCGACTGTGGAGAAAAGGCCGAGAAAAACCAAGCGTTTACAAGAGTCTAAGAAAGAGAACCGAATTAGTTTGCTTTTGTGTTTGTTATTGTTCTCCGTGTTTCCAATGTTTTTGCTGCTTCTTGGTCACTGCTCTTTGGGGGGTGGTGTTTTCGCATTGTTTCAAGGAGTTCTTCAATTTTATTCAATTTTCACCTTCGTGGAAAAGGAAAAACACTGAGAAAACAAAAAGACAAAAACCAAACGATGCTTAAAAGAGAAAAACATGTGTTTGCCTTTGTTTTCGTTTGTTTCTCCCTTCCTGTTGTATTGATTTACCAATATCCAGTTGAAACTTGCAAAAGCATCTTAATTCGAGTAGTTCCAACAACTTCAAGGATGTTTAACCATTTGCAGGTGGTAAAATGGAACATGTTTCATGGATTCGGTCCTCAGGACCAGTGCTCGAAGCATCCACATAATTGCAATCAATAACTCACCACCTATGGCCCTAGGTGCTCTACACATTCGTGATCGCCAATGTACATCAACAATCATCAACATATATTTCCATGGTCCATGTCTATCTCAATGTCTTCTACATCAATATCTATATCTAGATCATATCTAGATCATATCTAGATCATATATGATCATATCATATTCAGAATACAGGTGTGAAGCTTTGGACTGGGGACTCGGACTGATCGTTGCCCCAACCACGCAGCCGAGCCACGGCAGCAGGAGTTGATGCAAGGTACTGACGCTTTGTTTCACGTGGCGTTGGGTGTGATGTGCCAGGGTCGCTGCAGAAATAAACCTATCTTCAAAGGGATGGTCATCCAACATCATCCAACTATCATGGAGTTTTCCCCCAGTTTTCTGGACAAAAATACGTGCGCTGTTTGCCACAGGTCCATGACAGGATGACAATAATAAATATTCACAAATATAGAGCATGTCCAACCGTTGACCCCTCATGTCCAACAGCCAAGCACCTTGGCGGCATGGTCCCAGGGAGATCCTGTCAACAGCTGATCCACAACTGATATGTCCTACTGACCGGGATTTGACCTGTGTGATCATGTTGACTCGAGAGGTTTAAGCTCATTGAAATTGCTCCTAGTACAGCATCATATTATAGAGTTTTTGGATGTTTTAGGCCTCATTCTTGACCTGTGGTCCAGATTTATCCAGGGCCCAGCGTTGTTCAGCATGACCAACAGTGGTCATGACACAGAAAGCGTTGTTCCAGGACTTCTCAATGATAGGTGGCTCTAAATGCTTATCATCAAAAAACAAGTCCAAAAGCAATCTGCATCCAGCCATCACGTGAAAAAAGTACCAACCTCCAACCAAAAATGGTTTCAGCGAGGTTTCGTCCAACCCACCATGTTTGAATCGCGCTCCGTTACGTGGGCCTAAATGGGATCAAGAAAGTTGATTCACCGTGCTTTACCTCTTGGCGGGGCATCTTGTCAAGAGGTGAACAACAATCCTGTATTGATTGCTTTTTTGGAAAAAATGTGAGCCAAACCAAACATACTAAACATATCTAAACATTTGCATTATTCATTTGCCCAAAATTGGAGATCCTCTCAACAAATCTGCCCTTTTTGGTCCCGCTCGGATCCCGCTCCGGATCCCGCTGGACCTTCATCCACCCAAAACGCATCGACATCTTCGCCGAGGGCGTCGAGGCGCAAAGCCTGCTGAGCCATGGTGGGCCATGATGGGTTCCACCCTGTGCCGCAATATGCCGCAATGATAGTCTGCTGTTGATCAATGACATGCTGCTGTTGATTTGTTGATTAAATTGATTTGTATTGAAGATTATTAAAGGCTGTTGATTGTAGTCAGTTTCCCTAGTGGTCAATCCCCGAGAACACATGAGAACACAGTTCTGTGATATCCGATCTCGGGCATGTTGTTTGCTGAGCCGCCTTTTTGGGCCAATTAAGAATGCAACCGCTTCACACGGTCTTGTGCCTGTCCAGCACAGGCGCAACATGCGCAACTGAAGCCGCCAGGATCGACTTAGTCGATGCTGCAGGTTCATCTGGCTGAGAAGTGGCTGCATGAGATTAAGAAGTATAAGAACATATCACAAAGATTCACAAAGTATCTCGAAGCTGACCACAGCCCAGTTCCTGCAGCCTCGTCCATGCTTCAGTGTAGTCCTCAAAGAAGGCCTGCTGATCGTTGGCATAGCGTGTCACATGCTCCTTGAATTTGGGATCGTCAACCAAGGCCATGTCGGTGGGGAGCATTGTGGTCTTGCCATTCTTGTACTGCTTCTTGCCGGACTTAGTTGTCTCAAGGGTCCATGTCTTGTTCAGCAGGTCCTTGAAGTAGGAGTTGTCAAATTTCAATTTGTCCTCAGTCCATGGGCCTTCAAAGCCAGATCGCTCTGAATGGCATGCTCCCACAGTATGCGCACCGGACAAAGCCACAATGTCTTTGTCTGTGAAGCCCTTGAGATGGAAAATGTCACGAAGATGTTGTGCATCTTTGTCACCATCAGGAAGTCTGCCTTCTGCAGATTGAACCCCCTGGTCATGTGTCTTCACATCAAAGCGGCCGAAGTGGGTTGGAATCTCCGGGCCTCCCATGGCCTGGATGGCTACATTGGCAGCCAAGGCCCATAGGTCAGCATGAGATATGAGGCTGGGCACATACTTCTCTGCAATTTGTTGAAGCAACGGGATGGCCACTTGGGGCAACCCACTGTTGGCCCCAAGACTATGTTCACCTCCACCCTGCAATCGCAGGGCAGCGTTGGGGCAGCCGTCTTTGCCATTGAAGACGCCAGCATCAGAAAAGGACAAACGGATCATGATGGGACCACAACCTTTGGCAAGAATCAACTTCGCAAGATCAGCCACCAAATGTCCATAGGTCAAACATTTGCACACGGTAAGCTCAAGAATGGCGTCCGCCTTGCACCTCTCTAACATCAGAGCCACGTTGCCTCGGACCCCATTCACCTCAACAACCGAGTCACCTCGGTTCATCTTCCTGGACGGGTTGTCCTTGTTCCATTGCTCTGCAAGTCCTCCCTTGATCTCAAGAATTGGTAAAACACCACGCTCAGCCATATAGTCGACATCCAGTCCCAACTTCTGTCCCCCTGATTTTACCAAGTTCACCTTGTACATGCGTTCCTCAACGGTGTTGCCACCTGACACTGCTGGCACTTCAATTAACGTCTTGAGGGTGCCTGCAGCAGGCCACGTTTCCAAGGTCGGCATTGCTTCAGCCTCATCTGGACTTGTGTCTACTGACTTGCAACACTGAGAATTGCCCATCAGGATGACACCCTATCTGGGTGTGAGTCTGACAGCAAGGCACATAAAAAGCGTATATACAAGCAGACTCGAGCCAAGAGATGGCCCTGCAGAGTGCGGAGTTGAATGGCCGCGGGCACCAGCACATGCTGCCCTTTCATCCAAGGTGTCTTAAGTACTGCAGGATACTGCCGGCCTTTTGGGGATGACTTGTGAAAGTCATGAAGGACTTCCCAAACACGACACGCCAATCATCCAAACTCTTAGCAGGTTGTCCTCAACAGCCCAGGCATCAGAGTCAGCATGATTCCTCAAAGCCGGGGCATGGATGGATCATGTTGGATCACCTGACTGTTGGATGCATGGTGTTCAAACATGAGCAAATCCCATCAAACTGGAAAAATGTGTTTGTATCGAGAAATTGGTGGCACAAGATTGTAATGGTTCGGCGTGACCACGCCTAGCAAAGCCATGGATTGGAGAAAAATGATCCGACTTTTACTACGTTTTAGATACGTTTAGTCCCTTTAGTGGAGGTCTAGGGGCACAACTCCCCAACGAGTCCCAACTATGCACCTGGAAATGATCAGTTTATGGTTTTGCGAACAAACTTGAGGATCCCAAAAAGGCACCAAAATACTCTATATAGCCCTCTCTTTCGAAAGGTGCGAGGAACAAAAAGGTTGGCTCCCTAAGGGTGAAAATCTACAAACCCAAGGTGCAGCAGTTTCTAAAACTAAGTGTGACCTGCAAAAAATAGTTTTATTTGTATCTATATATATATACTAGATATATATATATATATGTTTCATCTATGTATATATACGTGCACGTCTTATTGTTGTATAATATATGTGTGTGTTATATATATATACATATTTATATAACATACAGTAACATACATTACTAAATTCAGCAGCCTCGACCGGCTTTGAGAGCCCGGCCGACGGCGGGCATAGTCTGACAGGAAGGCCAGCAAGTCCTGGATCCATCTGGGATGGTACTGACCATCTATTACAATATTGGGGATGGGGTCGGGATGTTTTTTTTTGGGGTGTGCCACATTGCAGCATGTTGTTGAAGTAAGATGTGTCAGGTGTCCAAAATGCTGGGAGCTGATTGGAAATCCACATCCCAAGCCATTTCTTGGTTTCCTTTCCTAAGTCGGATGTTTTTTGGGACATGCCATGCGGATGACACACCCTGCCTCTCTCGCCAGCTCCTCACCTTGAGGCGACATAACCCGAAAATTCCGAAAAGACGATGAAAAGACATCTTGGATGTAACAGTCTGCACCCACACTGGATTCATATATACATATACATATACATATACATATACATATATATATATATACGTATGGTTTTATATGGATCTATAATCTATAATGATTTATATATATATGGATTTTTATGGATTTCCAGGATCTAGAACTGTGGATACCTGTGGGAGCTTGTGAGTCTCACTCATTGGATTCTCAAATTTCCGAGGGCCTCCTGGTCCACTTCCCTTGCTGGGGTCAGCACAGCCCAGCCAGGGGTCTTCTGCCTAGAAAGGATGCTATCATGTTAAACCCATGGTTCCACACCCAAATCCAAAACTTGTATAATCCTATCACAGTAAGATCATGTAAGAGCAGGTTTGGCAGGGGTTGCGGGGGTCCCTGATTGAGGGACTACAGCACTAATGTTGGATGCTGATTAGTGTCATGGGACCCTATTGTAAGTTTTTTCTTTAAAAATTGATGAGTATCCTGCAAATGACGGGGGTGGGCCTCTATCGTGATATGTTTTTCTCAGATCCAATTTTTTCAGGAGGAAAAAATTCGGTCCAAGAAAAAATACCCTTCTTTATTGGCACACCTGCCCCTCCCAGCCTAGGCAGCAAGCACACCGACGACGACGACGACGACGACGACAATAACCACAATAACCACAATAACAACCACAATAACAACCACAATAACAACCACAATAACAACCACAATAACAACCACAATAACAACCACAATAACAACCACAATAACAACCACAATAACAACCACAATAACAACCACAATAACAACCACAATAACAACCACAATAACAACCACAATAACAACCACAATAACAACCACAATACAACCACAATAACAACCACAATAACAACCACAATAACAACCACAATAACAACCACAATAACAACCACAATAACAACCACAATAACAACCACAATAACAACCACAATAACAACAACAACAACAGCAACAACAACAGCAGCAGCAACAACAACAACAACAACATTCTCACTTGGAAAAACCATGTCCATTTTAGATCCTTAAAGTGCAAGGCCCCCTCCCCAAACAAACCCTTATTGAGGAACAGCACCCAAACAATTTTTCAAGAGGGGTGAGCGACCCAGATCCTCAACAATATAATTGGTTGGATGGTACCCAGTTGTGCATACAAAATGTTGGGGAGAAAAAAAAACTATCCACCTTTCTTTGGTAAAGCTGGTCCATTTACTTTAGAACGCCATATCCATGTTTAATCCTTAAAATGCAAGGTTCCCCAAATACTTATTATATAATTATATGCCTTATTAAGACCCTTGTTGAAAAACAGCAGCCAAATAATTTGTCAAGGGGGTACCCCATGAGTGACTCAGATCTTCAATAGTAGGTTTGTTTTGGGGGCGGCATTGTGTCCGACTATTTTTCTTGGGTGGAAACGTTCAAACTTGCTTTTACTAAAGCTTTTCTCTCTTAGTTACTCGGTTCCATCTTCTTCTCCTAAGGTTTCTATGCGATTTCGATAGGAATTCCATGATATGTCTTGATGATTTCTATGCAATTTCAATTGGATTTCTATGATACTCCTCTGTGTTTTCTACATGCTTTCTATAGTTTTTCCTATATGTGTTCTATATGGTTTCTCTGATATTTCTGCGGAATTTCTATGCAAATTATGTTGGGATTTCTATGCGATTTCCATGGGATTCCTATGGGATTTCTGTGTGATTTCTATGTGTTTGCTATGATATTTCTATGTAATTTCTAAGGCAGTTCTATGATATTTCTATAAGATTTCTATGTGTTTTCTGTGTGATGTCTATGGAATTTCTATGGAATTTCTGTGAGATTCCTGTGGGATTTCTATGGTATTTTTTGGTGATTTCTATGCAATTTCTATGGGGGTCCTCTGTGTTTCCAATGCGTTTTCAATGATATTCCTAAGGGATTTCTATGCAATTTCTATTGGTTCTTTATGGGATGTCTATAGAATTTCTATGATATGTCTATGATATTTCAAAAGGATGTCTATGCAGTTTCTATGGCAGTTCTATGATAGTTCTACAAGATTTCTATGGTGGTTCTGTGGGATTTCTGTGGGGTTCCGATGAGGTTTCTCTATATATATATATGTGATATATGATATATGGAATTATATATGGGATTTCTTTGTGGGTTTGAAACGACTTCCTTTCGGGTTATAAAGGGAAATGAATTGAAAGCAAATGTAGATGAATTTGATATCCTTACTTGTCCTTAGATGTCTTTTGGTTATGAAGGAAAATGAATTGAAAGTAAGTTTATATATGTGAATTGAAATCTTTACTAATCCTTAGATATTTTAAGGTTTGAAAGGAAAGTCAATTGGAAGTAAATTGATATCAATTGAAATCCATTCTTGTCCAACCAATTGAAAGCAGATTGAATGCAACTGAAATCATTTCTTATCAATATATTTCTTCAAAGTGGAAGAAGGAAAAGCAATTGAAAGTAGATTGATTTCAATAGAAATCATTTCTTATCAATAGATTTCTTTAAGGTTTAAAGGGAAAAGCAATTGAAAGTAAATTGATTTCAATTGAAAACGTTTCTTATCAATATATTTCTTTAGGGGTTAAATGAAATCCATTGAAAGTAGATTGGCATCAATCGCAATCCGTACGAATCTTCATTGTTTAAGATTTAAAAGGAAAATCAATTGAAAGTAGATTGGCATCAATTGAAATTGAAATCCTTACTTAAGTTGATCATCCTGAGTTCCCCAGACCTGGTCCCCAGGAAATGCCGAGTTATTGAAATTGAGTATACTCAAACTGTTTTGGGTGGGGCCTACACTAATCAGTCACCAACATTATCGGATAGTATCAGCAGCAAACAAATGGTTTCCCAAATTTCCCAAGTAAAAGGCGAGTCAGGTTCCCGCACACATCAATCCCGGACTCGAATCCACAGCCTTAACTCATCAACATCAACGTCACCAGGATTTTCTCCCGAACTCTGCCCTTGTGCCCCGTCTCTCTAGCAGGCTTCGCATCACCGAAAAAGCTCGCAACACGCTCGACCTTCAAAAATGTGCGAAAGGCCTGCTGAGCAGATCCCCGTTGGGTACAGAATGAATAAAAATGAATAAAAATGGTTGATAGGTCCCCCAAAAAGGCAGGATTGCTCGAATGACCTATGTGATCATGATGTTGAGTTGGATTGGATTGGCTTGGTCTGTATGATTTGGCCTTCCATCTTCCAGCATCTCTGCAGTTCAGGATCATGTTAAATGTTGAAAAACTTGCTGGCCTGCCAACCCTTCGGGAATCCAATTTGTTTACGCTGGCTGGCTGCAACTTCCAGGCTCTAGGCACGGAAGCTACAGCCTGCCATGGTTCAAAGCTTGGTTTGCAGCTTGGCTGACCAAAATCCTTGGGCCAGCCGCCGAGACTCCTCATCTCAGCGACTTTATGAAGCAAATATCTCCCCAGTCGCCGCTGAAAATCCACTGAGATGGGTATATATTGACTGGAGAAATCATGGAGAATCCAGGGGAACCACCTGATGATAGCGAAGAGAAGATTACAATTACAAAGTAAATATTGAGAAAGCCTGACTCAATTGATGTAACTGACGATCACGACAAAACCTTGAGCATGGAGCAGCCAGGGAGATGATTTGGCAGGAACCACCTGCTCACACATCCAGGGTCCCTGCGATCTTACACTGGAGCTTGGATGGCAGCATGTGGATGGATCATTGCTGGCGACTGTGGCCGTGCCCCACAGCCAAACTCTCGATTATCTGGATGATTTCTTGACCTTGACGTTCTGCGCCTTTGAACCTGGAGTGAGTGATCGTTACAATTTGTGGCCTTTGTTTAAGGCTAATGTGTTTGAATCTTTAAAAAATGCTTAATATGTTTGAATTGGGTCTTTACGCATTCCTAGGCAGCCCAAGATCCAACATATTTCATGAAACTTGGAGGGATCTTGTCGCTGATCCGAATCCGGCCATTCTCCAACGGGCCTTCGACATCCAGCAAAAACCTAAAAACCAGTTGACAACCATTAAGGAATTTTAAGGAATTTTAAGCTTGGTCTTGTCTTGGCTGTCATCGACGCCATTGGAGTAGTGAGGAAAGCAAACCTCCAGGGAGGCCCCGACAAGGATGCCCAAAAACATCCGAACACAACCTACAATTCTTCGGCCATGACTGATGACTGGTAAATCAATCCCTTCCATATGTCTCAGGGATGGGGGCCTCCAGGTCTGCGTCGGTCACTGGCCAGTCACTCCGCGAATTCAGCACCAGCATCACCTCATGTGAAGGTGGATGCTCCTTGTGCCAATCTCCTGGACAAATGGCTTGGCAGATGGCTTTGCCTGGGAGAAACGCCATACACGCGCGCCCGATAATTCACCGCAGGGCTCGGGGGTGGATAGCCACCAGTTACCCCGATGGATCTGGGCTGGTAGCTGCTTCCCTGTATCAATCCTTGGCAAGGGCGGCACAGAGAGCTCCCCAAAAAAATCTGCAGCTATCAGTTCTTTAAAGGAGGGGGATGTGAACACCGCCTCTGGAAATGTGGTTCTCTGCTTCTGTTCGTCAGCTCAGGACTCAGGGGCCAAGTTGGGCCAAGACTCCTTGTGGCACCATCATCGTTGGAGGTGTAGACACTGGCACGGAGTGCCGCGCAGTGGATGCGAGCCAGGGTGGCAGCTTTTTTGATGGAGTAGGTGTGCCTAAGCCCATGAGCTACATGGGCTGCATGTGCTCAGCAGGCTGGGGCACTCAGAGATCCGATATCGCAACTGTCAACAAAAAAGTTGGGAGAAGAAACGGCCCCCAGGGCTATATCGAAAGATCTGAGAACTTATGCATGGTTGACACCCAGGAAGGGAACATGACAAAGTGTGCCCTTGGGGTTTGCCTGTTAAAGTCAGCCACTCAAATGGAAGCAAGAAGTCTGGATGCCACCAAGGGTTGGGGCTGTTGGATGTCTCTGCTTGTTATCCCAAAATTCTCGCTGACACTTGAATGTGAGCATATGATTGACGGTTCAGAAACTTCAAATTTTCTTTCTCCAATTTCCACCAAACATCCTCATCCACATACATCCGCCAAACTCACCCAGTTATCCGGTTATCCCTCCAAAATTCCTCCCTTTTCTTCTCCGAGCGCATCCAGAGGTCCAGGGCACTGATAGCTGGGGCGGTGGCGATGTAGGCAGCTCCGATAGCACCATTGGCATCGCTCAGGGTGTTGTCCTCCTCAATGGGCTGCAAGGCTGCGCCATCCGTCTCGACCGAGGAGGTTTGGGTGGAGATCCTAGGACAACGGGAAGACCGCTTCAGGAAGGGATTTAGGTCGTTTTAGGTGAATCATACATGTGCAAAAAAAAATGTGTGAATGGGTTGACCAATAAAAATAACAATGAATAATATACATAAAAATTGATAGGAAGAAAGAAAGAAAGAAAGAAAGAAAAAATGAAAGAAAGAATGAAAGAAAGAATGCAAGAATGAAAGAATGAATGCATGCATGGATGGATGAATGGATGAATGGATGAATGGATGAATGGGTGAATGGATGAAAGGGTGAATGGATGAATGGATGAATTCATGAATGGATGGATAAAGAGATAAATTCACGAATAAATGAATGGATGAATGAATGGATGAATGAATGAATGAATGAATGAATGAATGATTCGCCGACCGACCGACCGACCGAATGAATGAATGAAGGAAGGAATGAATGAATGAATGAATGGAATGAATGAATGAATGAATGAATGAATGAATGGAATGAATGGATGAATGGAAGGAAGGAAGGAAGGAATGAATGAATGAATGAAATAACTTTCAGGAATAAGGGAAGGCTTCGATTGATCTATTTCACCTGGCATATATTGCGGGATAGTGGCCTAGCCACAATTTGGCAGCTTCAGACATGACCTAGTCTGGCAGCTTAGCCTTGGAAATCTCTGGCGGCTCAATACCCATCCGCAGCATTTGCCAGGGATCTGTGATTGAAGCTCGCATATTACACGATCTTTCTCGATGATCTGGTACTGCACCTTAATTAGGTTGTGGACACAACAATGCACCAACCACGGGTGGTGTGAACATTTATTGACTATAGCGGGATTGGTTGGAAACTGGAGTTCTAAAGTGACCTTTCACAGCTGGAAACTATCCTACAGGTGGAAAGTTCACAAGGAGTAGACATTGCCTAAGCTGGTATCCCAAAAGAGGGAGCATGAATCCTAAAACACCCTCGTCCAGGAGATCGTTGACTTCGCCGCACGAGACTATTGTGAATTGGCTAGCTCCATCGACAAGGCACTGCCTGCCGTTTCGACAGTTCATCAGCTAGTTGCTGCTGCAAACTGCAGACCTCCCTCTCCTGGTGGAACTGGCGGAATGGGCAAACCAAAACGCCACTGCGGTGATTCACCTCCCACCGCTCTGCCTACATTGATCTACAGCCATATTGCATCGCCATCTGCCAGCCATTGCCATCCCTGACGCTTCAACCGCGCCTTCTCAATGACCTGTTCCTGCACAGCTTGTTGAGCTGATAACCTGTCCAGCCGCTCTAGCCACGTGCCATCGGGCCATTCCCAAGTAGAATACATAGTCACGGGTGTTTAATGATGTTGATGTTCAGCAAAATTACCACCCAAGTAAAAAGGGAGAAAAAAACACGCAGATTCGGTTTGATTCAAGACATGACCACCTTCAGCCTGGCATAGCCAGCCCTGCAACGCGCCTATCCATGGGCTCCTCCCTGTTCCATGTGTCTTTCAGGAGCCTCTCCTGATCAAGCTGTTAGGCCACTTGTGATGCCCTTCCAGGAAAAAACAGCCAAAAAAAAAAAACCTTCTTTCTTCATAGGACCTAGGAACTCACCTAGAAATGTTTTTCATGGAGATCGATAAAGAGTGAATTCCACATAATTCCAGCGATTTTTTTCTGGGGTTATCTAAAGAAAGCTGACCCAAAATCCAATGGTGGCAACGGCCACCACGGCCACCTTCTCCACGAGCTGCTTTTGGGCCGCCTGCCAGAGGATGTGTTGCCAACATTTGCCAACATGTCTTTTACTGTACATTCTTTTACCATAAATGGATTATGGATGTCAGCCAGCTCAGCCAACATACTCAAATATCTTAAATTGATGTGCAGCTATGAGTATATATATATATATGTGTGTGTGTGTATGTGTGGGTAGAAAAAATGTGAAAAGTATAATTCATGAAATTGAGCACACATCTGGACTCACAACGATTCATGACATTCCACGCCTGTCGTTGCGACAGCTCCTCGGCCAGCTGTCGCTGCAATTCCACGACTTGAGACTCCTGCGTGGCCACGGGTAATCAGGGCTTAGCTGTGCCATTAAGTGGTGAGCTGAATTGATGGCAAAATCGTAGAATAAATTGAACAGATCCTGAAAACCAATGAACATCCCTACTTAAGGATTCCTTTACTTGGTGGTGGTATACAACACATGACAAGCGATGAATTGAATACATGCCATGGAATGCAGAAACTCATTGGCAGCATTTGTTTGACCCAAGTGCCTTTGCGGAGAGACGAGTCAACCTAATGGCTGCAAGAAGGAGAACCCTGCGGTGTGTGTCTGCAATGGTGGCAGCATACAGAATCAAACAACGAACTAAGCACGTCCATACTGTAACTGACCAACCAAACCAGCCAACAAACCAGAAGAAGACAAGTCACAACACACCACAACGCTCAAAGATGTCATGGCTCAATATGTATGTCCTTTCATTGCAGTATGTCCAGGGAACCACACTGTATTTTTCAAGAACCGGAGCAAGTTGCTCATAATCGCAATGCCCCACAGCATCCCATGGCCGACACACAGGACAAGTAGCACTTCGCTTTTGTCCAGTTTGGAATCTCGCAAGTCTGCCTCATATTGCTGGAGCCTCTGTTCTCTTGCGGCTCGTTCCTCCAATTCTGCACACAAGTCCGATCACAAAGTGTGTTCCATGGCAAGTACCACCCAAGAAGAATGCCATTTAGCTGGGGTAGTGTGTCAAGCTCGAAGAATCACTTCATGACACTAGAGTTTACTGAGCCTACAATGGATTCTTATCTGGCTATGCTAAGGTCTTTGGGTCCCATCAACAATTGCCTACATTTTTTTCAATGAAATCTTGGACACTACACCAGCCCACCAGCCCGATTTGTACGGGTTCTCAGGGCGTCCTTCTCCTCGTTTCCAAGGCGTTCACGTAGATGCCGCAACTGTCCGTCCCGATCTGCAACAAGACTCTCTGTCTCGCGTCGCTTTTTCTCCTGCAAGCTGACACAAAAGGCAGATCATGAAAAATCTACTAATCTAGGCCATGTTTCTCCCACAACAGCAGGCCACACACACACACACAAGTTTGATTAAATTTGATCACACATCCCAGCAAATTTCTACAAAACTGTCAGTTCAGCTCCATCACCGGTCCTCGGTGTTCAAGCGGTCCTGCAACTCTGCAATGACCTGCGGGGAAATAATGCTGCCACGACAAGCTTTGGACCTGCTAGGATCTGCTGTGCTGGGATTCTGGCCACGTCTTCACCCACAGAGGAGGGATCGGATGTCAGACGTTGAAATAGTTCCTGGAGGTTGCACCAGGCATCACCAGGCATCACCAAACAGCACCAAACCCAGAAGCAATTGTCACTAATTGTCACGCTAGTCTTCCAAATGTTCCATTTCGTCACTTTTCGAGGGATCTGCATCTGTCCTCAAAGATATAACATGAAATTAACATGATATAACATCTCCTTGCACCGGGGGCGGGAAACGAGCCTGCAGCCGTTCCTTTTCGGCGAGCTGTAGCTGAAGTAATGGATCAGCCTGGCCCATGAGGCCCGGTTTCAACTCCTGGAATGCGATACAAAGTTTTTGTGGTTCTGATCTTTTTATATCTTTTTCACAGTGACAGGGATGGGATGGGATTTGAGAAACCACCAGGTCACCAGCCTATGAATGCAATAGATGCATTGAACAAACAATGTATGAATGCCCGAACAAACAACAGCGGGCGAGTCTCTTGACGCTCTCCACTGATTTGGTGACTGATCGAGTCTGATCAAACAGCGGATTGCAAGCACCTTCTCGGCTCGTGCTTCTGCCAACCTCATCACCAATCGTTATTCGACCAGGTGGTGACGTTGTCAGTGTCTCTCTATGCAAGTATTGGTCATGGCATACCACCATGCAACACGCCAGGATCCATCAAGACACATCTGAAGGATGCACGAAGCATCATGAACCATCATGAACCATCATGAACCGCAACCAACCCGTGGAAGGTCTTCGGTGGAATCTCCGCACAGGCCAAGCCGCTGGATCTCCAACTGCTCCAACTTGGCCCTTTGCATTTTTTCCCGAACTTCGGCATCCTGACACAGCTGAAGCTGAAGCTCCGAAACGTTCCAACTCTTTCCATTCAAGTTTAGGCTGTTACAATGGCTCAAAACATCTCGAAAACCAACAGCTGTACCAGTTCACAATAACAGCCAGCTGTGGAATCTGCTTCTCCTCTCGTTTCTGCTGCTCATTTGCATAATCTTCACGCAAGCGTTGGAGCTCCTGGGCCATGGACATGATGCCACAGACAAACAAAGCCAGACCGAACACCTGCTGCATCGATACGGCCTGATATATAGTATAATATAGTTGCGTATATCATCGTGTATCTATAGATGTTCATATGCATATAATATACGTACATATATATATATATATGCACACTATGTGACTATGATATAGTCACACGTAGATACATATAGCAACATCCCTGAGTGTGCAAAGCAACTCCACCGCAAAAGAATGAAATGAATGGAAGCATCTGAAGCAGGTCTGAAACTATCGCTTCACAACCAACATCGACTTTGCTAGTTCCCTTGGTGCTCCATCAAAATCAACCCATGGGTTTCCCATCAGAAGATGGGGTCCATTCGCATCCCTCCTGGGATTTTTCGATGTCCATTGTCCTTGGCAGGTCCAACTCATGCGGCGAATGTGCTTTGCCACGGCTAGAGTGCTCTCAATGGCTCTTGATGTTGGGTTTCAAATTTGCATGTTAGCTTCAGAGACTATGTGGCTACAGTATTTAGCGTGGAGGCCACACAGAAATTGAAAACCCAAAGTCTTGGCCCTCGACTGCGTGGATTGAGCAGCCAGCTTTTGCCGCAGCTCTGCATTGTCTTTGGCAAGCCTGCATTAATAAGTGAGCAGCGTTCAAACCCTCTGTCACTTTATGCTTCCCATAAACCGCAGAGGCTAATAACCAGTCATCATTCTCTAAAACCTTGATTGAGATGCATTACCAATATTGCAACTATTTCTCTTCTATATATATATATATGTGTGTGTAATATATATATGTGTATATATATATATATCTGTGATATGTATATATATATATATATCTGTGCGTGTGTGTGCCCAACCACTTATAGCCATTATCCATATATAACCAATCGACCCAGGCTTGTGGCTTGGCCTCTCAGCACGAATGCCCTCCTCAGTGGCCAGCTTCTCAGCAGCTTCCTGGCCCCGCAGCTTGGCAGCAGAGTAACACATTCTTTCAGCCCATGATACCTCCACAATGACGCCTGCATATGGATGGATGGATGGATGGATGGATGGATTGATAGATTGATTGATTGATGTGATGCGTGTGGCCAAAAATCCCTAGCAGGATCCATTTTCCCGTGGAAAAAGCTAGGTCCTCAGCTAAGTCAAACTTGGGGGCCCCTCAATTGGCTAATGGTCAAGTCCCATTGGTGCGATGTTCATGGGGTGGTTGATGTTCATCCCATACCAATTTTGCCGTATTTTACCGCAAAACTGGTACCCACCAGCCACTCAGGGGCTGCCTTCTGTCGTTTCACTTCAGAAAGTGCCAGCACCAACCTGAAGCTCGCGCCTACCCAGTCCTTGTGCAATCAATAGGAATTGGCTACAGGATTTGACCGACAAGGGCTACTATAAGTAAAAATAGTTTTAGAAAATGGGAATCAAACCATAACAACATGGGATAACATGGGATACATCAGGATAAGGAAAGTTTTTTCCGTTTAGCGTCTTTTGAACATCATCATCCTCAGCCAATTATCCTCACTTCGCGTGGCCTGCGTGGCGGATTGTATTTCAAGTCGGAATAAATCCACACTAGTTTCAAAGCGAACCAGCTGATCCGCGATCCGCCATTGTGATTCACATGAAACCTGTCAGGAGTCTAAGGGGAGCGGGTTGCAGCAGCTAGTCAAGAGGAAAAACGGTTGTCCTTGTGTTGTATATTGTATACCAAACAACCCACTATGAAGTTTCAAGAAAAGTTGGTTTCGGTGGCCAAGCGCGGTGCCATCAAATGGGTTTCTGGTGGCCTTGGCCTATGGAATCCAAGTGACTTCTTCACCTTCTCAGTCTCCTGCAGCGGAATCTGCTGGCCCCAAGAGTGGTAAATCAAACAGCACCGGAGTCCCAATTGCGTGGGCCAATGCACCTTGAGATTGGCGTGACCAGATTGCATGCCGAAGCATCAACAAATATCAACAATGTTGGTGCATCATGGTGCATCAATCTCTCTTCCCCCCCTCTCTCTCTCTCTCTCTCTCTCTCTCGCATTTGTTCTGCGGTGAAAGCTTTTGCAACCCATCGATGTCTTTTTAACCTGTAGAATGGATATCATGCCAAATCCATAGGCTCAAAGTTGCAAACATTTATTGACTCGTTCTGCTTGTCACTAATTAAGTTATGTTTCTACAACAAATAAGCTGAGCCTGTCCTCTGCTTCCTGCTTTTGATACAAGACCTAAGTGTCAGAAAGTTTGTGGGACTGCTTGCTCCATCTCAGCACTGCTGTAACACTGCTATGGCAGCTATCCAGCACAATTTCATCTGTGCGACAACATGCCTGTCAAGGCCAAGAAACTGTTTCCAAAGTGCTCAGCCTGTTCTGCTCTTTCTCCGACACTTTTGCTTGCTGCTCAATGACACCTGGAAGCAGCTCAAACATGCTCAAACGGTCGAGTTGCGATCAAGGAAAGAACATCGAGCGTATCAAGCCTGTTGGACCATGACTCAAACCGTGACATACCTTGGTCATTTCTATATTGTAAGTCCATAATCTGCTGAAATCTGGCACCCCTTTGCCATCCTCTGCATGACCATATGAACTGGTGCAATTGTCACTGGCTACCTTTTTGGGAAGCTCTTCCAAGTCAATGAATGCTGATGGTCTACGTACTCAAACTGTTAACCTGGTTGTTTCTTGTTTCGAATGGTTTGGGCAGGTCACTCTCAAGTTTGGCCATGAGCTTCTGCATCTGCACGATCTCCTCATCCTTCTGCATCAGTTTTCTCCGCTCCTGCACTGACGCGCCACTGATCCCCACTGACACCTCCCGGTCCACAACAGCAACAGTTTTTTGAGTTCAGGAACGGTCTGCAAAGTTGGCGATCCCCACTGTTTATGCGTACAAAGAGTCTTCAAACATCAGATTTGCCAACTTTGGAGACAACCCCAGCCGTAAACCACTTCCTTTTTTGAGTACAGGAAAATCCTCCGCACCGTCCCAACAAACATGCGCACAAAAATCACATTGTTCCACTGCTAGTAGTGAAAAGTGGGTATGTGCCAAAAGTTTGATACCCTTCTGTTCACATAAAATAGCTGGTATATAGCTTAGCTGGATATAGCTGCTAAATGGATCTAAATGGGGGTTCATCCTTCCAAAATACGGTACGTCACGGTATTTCAATGAGTGTTCATAAGGTTTTGATCCATATGATCATAGACTTGGATGATGGGAAAATTTACAGGAAAGCCCTATATTTGACGGGAAAAACCATGGTTTCCTGTAGATTTTCCCTTAAACCAATCCATTGATATGATCCATTTTGATCCATCCTCGGCCAGTGAAGCTTCGAGGTGGGCCATCCGTGCTTCGCCGGTGAGGTTCTCAGCACCTACCGGGGATGGTTTCTACCAGCCATTGGTAAAGGGGATAGCTATGGATAGCTTATGATTCATGATTGGGTTTATTGTGGTTTATTACATCAAGGTTTTCTTCAGGGCTGAGGAGGGAAAATTTAACAAGGGTTTATGACGTTGTTGTTATTTGAAAGTCATCGTTTCAAAAGGTGTGTTAAATCCCCCTGATGCATGGGTGATCATACAAGGCACAAAATCAAAGGACGTGCTACCGCTACCAACATGGACAAAATATAGACATGTTTGGAAATGCATGGGAGAAATCAAATGTCTTGTGTCAAAAAATACGGAAAAGGACATCGCTGTCAAGTACCCACCAAATGTCTTTCCCGTGCCATGGGCCTCCATCAGTAGTTTCACTTCCCCAAAGCCCTTGGTTGCAGCAACTCAATAGAGATTGCTATGCCAGGTCTTTCGAACTTTAAACTTCCAAGCTCCCCATTGCCGGAAATCGACGGAAATGACGCTATATCATCTTTGTGAGCTCCATTCCTTCTAGTCTATGTCTATCCACTCTGTTTCATTTCAAACAGCAAGCAAGATCCATGCCAAAAACCAAAAACAACAAGGGTAGATGTTCATAGATTCATAACAATCAAACAAATACCATAAAATATCTGAATTAAAACGTCATTTAGATAATTAGTGTGGCAAATCTTGTCTCCATGCTGCTCATCAACCCTGGGGCACCAAAGGACACCGCCAAGCGGCTGTTTAAGGCCAAGCTCCGCATACTGCCTTACTTTGCTATCACTTTTGTCAGCGCAGTGCCCCGCAACGAAAAAAAATGTCTTTGGAATCAGCCAATAAGTCTTGAATAAGATAAGTAGTGAATATATCCGTCCGTGGTGTGTCGCTGCTGGTGACATCACTTCATCGCCAAGCTGCTGAACTTCGATCAAGTCGAATCTAAGGGGGATCGGCCGACAGGACAATAGGAGCGGCTGGGAACACTTCTGCGTTTTTGCACGCGATATTCGTTTGATCCTGTGAGTTCCGATATTTGACAGGTGGTACGGCTGCAGTTGCCAGGGCTTAAGAGCTGGGGCAAATGGCATATAACATCAATTAACATCATATAACCACTGTTGGTTCTGATTGTGTTGTGCAAGAGGTGTCATCCTACGGCATGGGAGCAATCGGAACTGCGGAGCGAGCATTGCTCAATGCATTTCAGGTAGGACCTTTCTGACCACCTGGAAGATCCTGGAAGTAATGCAATCTCATAAAGCATAGCAAAGCATCTTCCCCAGTCTTCATGCCTCTGCATTCACTGGAGACGTTTCTCTGAACCTCACAGTTGTCAAGCTGTTATCCATGTAGTATCATGTACAGTAGATGGTTTTTGGCGAGTGGATGAGTTTGGTTGATGTCATGAACATGTGTGTGTGTGTTTATCCACTGATCTATCTGTTGATCATCTCATTCATCCATTCCAATCCAATCCAACCCAATCCAATTCACTGATTCATGCCTTCTTTGGTATGGGAAACCTCCGGTTTGGGAAACATCCTAAAGCATTGGAACAGAAATCCAGTAAGCCCAGTGGCGTGTCGACGCAAGAGCTGCGACCTGGCCCAGCGGATCTATAGGTCTAGTCTAACCAGATGAACTGAATATCAAGAACACCTAACGACCTAACACGGGGCATTGAAAGAAATGCTGCATTGAAGCAGCAAAAGCCAATAAAAGCCATGTAGATAGATCACAAAAAATATTAAAATGATTCGCCTCACTCTTGGGACCAAGTAAGGGGTTGGATAATCATGATATATAAATCAGCACCAGACGGCCATTTGTCCCAACCCGCCAAAGTCAATGGGTCGCTGTGGATCCAATGCGTGTGCTGTGGAAGGACGTGCTTCAACATCCCTTGGCCTGCAAAACCATAACTTTCATGGATAGATTGTGAGTGTCCAAGAATCTATCCGAACAACGCCCCACTTCAAGAACACTACTTTGCCAAGATTTGCTAAGTGTTCTTGGCGTTGATCAGGAAAGAAATTCTCTAACTCAAACCTGCCAAATAGACGTGCCTCACGGATGTTCAGCTTTCCCTCCCTCAGATCCACTCGGGGGGCCAGTTCTGGCCATCATTGTGGCAGATCAAAAAAAACTAACCCCTTCAAGGAGGCTGACTGGCGCAGGAAAACGGCAAAGATGGGGGCCCCATGGGGCTACCAAACTTAACACAGCGTGACAGTTCCATTCAGTGCACCGCATGTAGTGTAAGAAAACCACTTCCCAGCTGATAGACCTTTGGGGCATAGTCTCTGCCAGCAGCCAGAAACGGATAAAGTACGGCTCTCCTCCCTTCGGGAAAGAGCACGGATGGCGCTAAGTCGAGAGCGGACACGAATTGCAAATGGCCACGGAGCAAGCAACAATTTGAAGGAATGTTTTGTGATCTTTCTCAAATTACCACAGTTTACTGTCCGCACTCTGTTGGTTTAAATTGCACGGTGCCATTCCCAACAAGCAGTTCCACGGTTGGTCTAGTGGTCATTAACTCTGAGGTAAAGGGGCAACAACCTTGGACCAGGACAGCGTGAGGTCCCAAAAATATCATTTTTTTTTTGAATTCCCAAAGCGACCAGAAATCATACAAAGCCGGGGATCATATGGGACATACGGATACGCCAGAAGCGTATGTCCATACGTACAAGGATGAATCACAGAGCGCACGTGACAACGGACAGATTCGAGATTCGAGATCAGAGATCCGAGATTTGAGATTCGAAGTCCGACATTCGAAATTCGAGTTTTGAGATCTGTGACTCGAAATTCAGTATCCGAGATCCGCGGATAGGAGAAATACAGCATGCCTTGCTTGAAGAGTATCCGGAAGGAGGTCCACACGCAACATATCGCAACATGATTTTCCTTTCCAATTCCATTTCCTTCTTCTTCTACTTCCAGTCCATTCACTTCAATTCAGTCCATTGCGTTCCACTGCGCTCCCACTGCTTTAGTCTATGCCATTGTGCTTTATTCCACTAGTTTCAGACTCTCCTTCTTTCCACTTCACGGTTCTTGTCCATCACTTCAGTTCAGTCCACTACAGTTCAGTCACCTCATTCCATTTCATTTCATACAATCCTACTTACTGAATAGTACCGCACAAGGCGGTGGTTGAAGTTTCAAAGATAGGAAAGGAAACGTATAGGAAGAGTTGGTTTGTTGAGCGGTACGGACTGCGGAGCAAGCCGCTGACGGAGCGACAGATGGTTGGAGCATCGGACGCTGGAGTGCGTGCATTTCTCACTGGGTGCACAACTGCTGGACCTACGGACTGGACTTTCTCTCCTTATCTTGTAGATCCGATCTATCTATGTATCTGTCCATCATTGTCTATCTAGCTAGCTATCTGTCTTTCTATCTGCCTGTCGTCTATATATTATCCATCTGTTTATCTATCTGTCTATCTCCTCGTCGATCTATTTATCTATCTATCAACAGACCAACAGACAGACAGACAGACAGACAGACAAATAGATAGGTCGATAAGTCGAAAGGTCAATAGGTAGATCGGTAGATCGGTAGATAGATGGATAGGTAGACAGGTAGATAGGTATATCGGTAGATCGATAGATGGATAAATAGATAAAACAAATAGATAGATAAATAGATAGATAGATAGATAGATGGATGGATAGATAGATAGATAGATAGGTAGAAAGACAGATAGACAGAGAGATAGAGAGATAGATTAGATTAGATTAGACTAGATTATATAGATTAGATTAGATTCGATTCGATTCGATTAGGTTAGGTTAGCTTAGCTTAGATTAGCTTAGCTTAGCTTGGCTTAGCTTAGCTTAGATTAGATTAGATTAGACTAGACTAGATTAGATTAGATTAGATTTAGATTAGATTAAATTAGATTAGATAGATGAGATAGATGAGATAGATGAGATGGATGAGATGAATGAGATAGATGAGATAGATGAGATATTTGAAGATAGATAGGACATTAGAAGATAGATAGGACACTAGAAGATAGATAAGATATTAGAAGATAGATAAGATATTAGAAGATAGATAAGTTAAGTTATTAGAAGATAGATAAGATATTAGAAGATAGACAAGATATTAGAAGATAGATAGGACATTAGAAGATAGATAGGACATTAGAAGATAGATAGGATATTAGAAGATGGATAAGATATTAGAAGATAGATAAGATATTAGAAGATAGATAAGATATTAGAAGATAGATAAGTTATTAGAAGATAGATAAGATATTAGAAGATAGAAAAGCTATTAGAAGATAGATAAGATATTAGAAGATAGATAAGTTATTAGAAGATAGATAAGTTATTAGAAGATAGACAATATACTAGAAGATAGATAAGTTATTAGAAGATAGATAAGATATTAGAAGATAGACAAGATAGATAAGAAGATAGATAAGAAGATAGATAAGAAGATAGATAAGAAGATAGATAAGAAGATAGATAAGAAGATAGATAAGAAGATAGATAAGAAGATAGATAAGAAGATAGATAAGAAGATAGATAAGAAGAAAGATAAGAAGATAGATAAGAAGATAGATAAGAAGATAGATAAGAAGATAGATAAGAAGATAGATAAGAAGATAAATAGGAAGATAGATAGGAAGATAGATAAGAAGATAGATAAGAAGATAGATAAGAAGAAAGATAAGAAGATAGATAAGAAGATAGATAAGAAGATAGATAAGAAGATAGATAAGAAGATAGATAAGAAGATAGATAAGAAGATAGATAAGAAGATAGATAAGAAGAAAGATACGAAGATAGATAAGATAGATAAGAAGAAAGATATGAAGATAGATAAGAAGAAAGATACGAAGATAGATAAGAAGAAAGATACGAAGATAGATAAGATAGATAAGAAGAAAGATACGAAGATAGATAAGAAGAAAGATACGAAGATAGATAAGAAGAAAGATACGAAGATAGATAAGATAGATAAGATATATTTTATAGATAAGATAGATACGATAGATAAGATAGATAAGATAGATAAGATAGATAAGATGGATAAGATGGATAAGATGGATAAGATGGATAAGATAGATAAGATAGATAAGATAGATAGGATAGATAAGATAAATAAGATAGATAGGCCAGATAGGATAGATAGGAAGGATAGATGGATAGATAGATTAGATAAATAGATAGATTAGATAGATAAGATTAGATAGATAGACAGATAGACAGATAGATAGATAGATAGATAGATAGATAGATCGCCGGAAAGATAGATAGATAGATAGATAGATAGACAGACAGACAGATAGATAGATAGATCGCCGGAAAGATAGATAGATAGATAGATAGATAGATAGATCGCCGGAAAGATAGATAGATAGATAGACAGACAGACAGACAGATAGATAGATATATAGGTATATAGATAGATAGATAGATAGATAGATAGAAAGATAGATAGATAGATAGACAGATAGATAGATAGAAAGAAAGAAAGATAGATAGATAGATAGAATGAATGAATGGATAAGATAAGAAAAGATAAGAGAAGATAAGATTAAGATAAGAAAGGATAGGATAAGATAAGATAAGATAAGAAAGAATAAGATAAGATAAGATAAGATAAGCTAGATAAGGTAAGATAAGATAAGATCAGATAAGATAGACAGATAGATACATAGATAGATAGGTAGATAGATAGATAGATTAGGACAGAATAGGACAGAATAGGACAGAAGAGGACAGATAGACAGACAGACAGACAGACAAATAGATAGTGGTAGATAGTGGGAGATAGTGGTAGGTAGTGGTAGATAGTGGTAGATAGTGGGAGATAGTGGGAGATAGTGGGAGATAGTGGCAGGTAGTGGCAGATAGTGGTAGGTACTGTAGTGGTAGATAGTGGGAGATAGTGGGAGATAGTGGTAGATAGTGGTAGATAGTGGTAGATAGATGTATAGGTGGGTAAGGGGCTAGTTCAATGAAGAGAAAAGTAGTTAACATACAGTACATCAACAAGTACAAGTAGTGGTGTTGTATCAATATCAATTAAAAAACACATGAATCGTGTATCATGCGTATATGATATACCATGATATATTACATTATGCGTGTGTGTGTGTGTGTGCGTATGCATGCATGCACGTATGTCTATAAGATCTATAAGTTTTTATAATACTATAAGGACTATAAGTCTATAAGTATGTATTTCTGTGCATTTGTGTGTATGTTCTTGTCCCTTTATATTGGTCGGGAACGGGATTTCCAGTTCATGGATTATGGTAATCCCCAAGGGCCGCTGAGCTCTCGGGCAGCCTTGGGGCTTCGTGGAGTCCGTGGAGTGTCTGGCGGCGAGGCCAGGGCTTCACGCAGAAGCTGCATCATCTGCAGCCGGGAGGTGCGAAACGGATCCTTCAGCAAAAACCTACAAAGAAATCACTAAAACATACCAAAACTATCCAAAACTATCAAGAACCCCTGAAATTGGATCATGAAAAACTGGAAACTGCCTAATCTGTGGGCTTGGGGGTTCCAAAAATCTTGCCCACATGCCCAATGGATTCAGGTAAGTGATGGTGAGCCTAAGCACCGTTTTTTTCCAACTCTGCGTGGCTATGCTACCTGGGATAGCCACTATTTGGGTCATTTGGGTAGGGAATTACCAGCTACACAGCGAGCTGAATTCGCTGATGATCAAGTCTCACGCCACACTCCATCATATCATATGAGAATGAGTCGGATTCCTATGAGGAAAACCAAAGCGCACCTGAAGCATCGTGACTTCTGCTGATGCCATCCGCGGATCCAGTGGTTTCACGCCTATCTTGCCGTGCTTGTCACGGTTGGTAATGCGGGTATCATGTGATACTGTTGATCACCGTATCATGGCATTCAAATGAAATGAATAGCGCGGCTCCTCCAGGCAAAGAGTCAACCACTTCAGCCATTTCTGAAGTCCCTGTGGCCTGTCAGTTTAGAATGCAACGAAAGCTTCTCTGAGAATGGCATGATTTGGTCATGCTCGCATGTCCACTTCAATTTCCGGACCAAATTTGCCAAAATCATCCAAATCTACTGTATCTGAAGCAAAGACAGTCAACTTTCACCGCTGTCCATTTAAGACCTATGACCCATGCTCCTGTGCCAATCAGAAATACGATTGTCTGGTTGGTTTCTTAACCTCTTGGCATCGAAAACTCCTGAGGTCTTGAATTGCGCATGCATTTTGCATCCATGACTATGACTACAGACTATACCCACGGTACCCTCAAGGGCAACCTGTAAACCCACAGGTACAGTAAATCAAAATTCACGGCACATGGAAAGGAAATATCAAGTAGTTCAACATGGAATGACGTGGATAACATTTTTAGCAGCAGCATGAATGATCATGGATCGGCCTCCTTCTCAGACGCGCAATCTGAAAAAATAGATGATAATTGTGTATATACTACTCAAAACAAATAATAATAGAAATAAAAAACAAGGGCCCAATATCAAGATGTGAAGAAAGAGAGGCTGCCAGCATGCAGCCAAACAATTGGTAAGACCACCGGACATCCCAGGAAAAAGCAATGAACTTTCTCAAGCAGCCTCAGGGCTTGTTTGGTCCGGCGCAGGTGGAGATGGTTCTTCACTTGGACCTCTCGCGCGTCGGAAAAAATTGCAGTTGAACATTGGCAAATCATGGCAAATGCATCTATTCGCATCCCCTGGTCATGGGCCAGTCACAATGCTAGAATCATCAAGAAATCAAACAACTAGTTCATGTTGACACTCGGCTTGCACTCTTGTACATCCAAGGCCCGCTCCTTCAGGAGTCCCAACGACTTCTCCAGCCACTTCTCCATCTACTTCTGCAGTCCCTGCAGCCTGACACCCAGCTTAGAATGCATCGAGAACATCCAGAAAAAGGGCCTCACAATTACCTGTGCTGAGTGACCCTGTATGTCCAGACTGTTTCCAATGTTTGACAACGTGTTTTTTGTCCCAAAATCAAGCTCGAATAAACCCTGTCAACCATTTACTATTTTGTATTTGCACTTCTGCTTGTTCGCTGTGCCATAAGAAATTCTGATTCTACACATTCTACCGCGGTCGACATCTGATTATTTCTCATCCTTTGGATAGAAATGTGCAAGGTCTCAACTTGCAAGCGCGCAAACAGGCATGTTCCATTCATCACTGTACTGACCGCACCCCCATGTGCCAACCGGTAAACCCACAAGTAAACCATTCATTGTTCACGCAAATATCAAGTCATTCGATCAACCGTGGAACGATCAGTATCTAAAACACGCACTGTGAAATCATTGAATTTCAGAGAAATATGAGGAGATCTGAAGAGAGGCTGCCAGCATGCAACGCAACAAATGGGTACAAGTGGTAAGGCCACCGGACATCCCAGGAAAAAGCAATGAACTTTCTCAAGCAGCCTCAGGGCTTGTTTGGTCCGGCGCAGGTGGAGATGGTTCTTCACTTGGACCTCTCGCGCGTCGGAAAAAATTGCAGTTGAACATTGGCAAATCATGGCAAATGCATCTATTCGCATCCCCTGGTCATGGTCCAGTCACAATGCTAGAATCATCAAGAAATCAAACAACTAGTTCATGTTGACACTCGGCTTGCACTCTTGTACATCCAAGGCCCGCTCCTTCAGGAGTCCCAACGACTGCTCCAGCCACTTCTCCATCTACTTCTGCAGTCCCTACAGCCTGACACCCAGCTTAGAATGCATCAAGAACATCCAGAAAAAGGGCCTCACAATTACCTGTGCTGAGTGACCCTATATGTCCAGACTGTTTCCAATGTTTGACAACGTGTTTTTTGTCCCAAAATCAAGCTCGAATAAACCCTGTCAACCATTTACTATTTTGTATTTGCACTTCTGCTCCCTCGCTGTGCCATAAGAAATTCTGATTCTACACATTCTACCGCGGTCGACATCTGATTGTTTTCTCATCCTTTGGATAGAAATGTGCAAGGTCTCAACTTGCAAGCGCGCAAACAGGCATGTTCCATTCATCACTGTACTGACCGCACCCCCATGTGCCAACCGGTAAACCCACAAGTAAACCATTCATTGTTCACGCAAATATCAAGTCATTCGATCAACCGTGGAACGATCAGTATCTAAAACACGCACTGTGAAATCATTGAATTTCAGAGAAATATGAGGAGATCTGAAGAGAGGCTGCCAGCATGCAACGCAACAAATGGGTACAAGTGGTAAGGCCACCGGACATCCCAGGAAAAAGCAATGAACTTTCTCAAGCAGCCTCAGGGCTTGTTTGGTCCGGCGCAGGTGGAGATGGTTCTTCACTTGGACCTCTCGCGCGTCGGAAAAAATTGCAGTTGAACATTGGCAAATCATGGCAAATGCATCTATTCGCATCCCCTGGTCATGGTCCAGTCACAAAATGCTAGAATCATCAAGAAATCAAACAACTAGTTCATGTTGACACTCGGCTTGCACTCTTGTACATCCAAGGCCCGCTCCTTCAGGAGTCCCAACGACTTCTCCAGCCACTTCTCCATCTACTTCTGCAGTCCCTACAGCCTGACACCCAGCTTAGAATGCATCAAGAACATCCAGAAAAAGGGCCTCACAATTACCTGTGCTGAGTGACCCTATATGTCCAGACTGTTGCCAATGCTTGTTAACGTGCTTTTTTCCCAAAATCAAGCTCGAATAAGGTCTGTCAACCTTTGCTATTTTGTATTTGCACTTCTACTTCCTTGTTGTGACAATAAGAGGTCGTTGTCTGATATCCTTTTGGTAGAAATGTGCAAGGTCTCAACTTGCAAACGCGCAAACAGGCATGTTCCATTCATCACTGTACTGACCGCACCCCCATGTGCCAACCGGTAAATCCACAAGTAAACCATTCATTGTTCACGCAAATATCAAGTCATTCGATCAACCGTGGAACGATCAGTATCCTTTTAAAACACGCATTGTGAAATCATTGAATTTCAGAGAAATATGAGGAGATCTGAAGAGAGGCTGCCAGCATGCAACGCAACAAATGGGTACAAGTGGTAAGGCCACCGGACATCCCGGGAAAAAACAATGAACTTTCTCAAGCAGCCTCAGGGCTTGTTTGGTCCGGCGCAGGTGGAGATGGTTCTTCACTTGGACCTCTCGCGCGTCGGAAAAAATTGCAGTTGAACATTGGCAAATCATGGCAAATGCATCTATTCGCATCCCCTGGTCATGGTCCAGTCACAAAATGCTAGAATCATCAAGAAATCAAACAACTAGTTCATGTTGACACTCGGCTTGCACTCTTGTACATCCAAGGCCCGCTCCTTCAGGAGTCCCAACGACTGCTCCAGCCACTTCTCCATCTACTTCTGCAGTCCCTACAGCCTGACACCCAGCTTAGAATGCATCAAGAAAATCCAGAAAAAGGGCCTCACAATTTACCTTTGCTGAGTGACCCTATATGTCCAGACTGTTGCCAATGCTTGACAACGTGCTTTTTTCCCAAAATCAAGCTCGAATAAGGCATGTCAACCTTTGCTGTTTTGTATTTGCACTTCTGCTTCCTTGTTGTGACAATAAGACGTCGTTGTCTGATTGTTTTCTCATCCTTTTGGTAGAAATGTGCAAGGTCTCAACTTGCAAACGCGCAAACAGGCATGTTCCATTCATCACTGTACTGACCGCACCCCCATGTGCCAACCGGTAAACCCACAAGTAAACCATTCATTGTTCACGCAAATATCAAGTCATTCGATCAACCGTGGAACGATCAGTATCTAAAACACGCACTGTGAAATCATTGAATTTCAGAGAAATATGAGGAGATCTGAAGAGAGGCTGCCAGCATGCAACGCAACAAATGGATACAAGTGGTAAGGCCACCGGACATCCCAGGAAAAAGCAATGAACTTTCTCAAGCAGCCTCAGGGCTTGTTTGGTCCGGCGCAGGTGGAGATGGTTCTTCACTTGGACCTCTCGCGCGTCGGAAAAAATTGCAGTTGAACATTGGCAAATCATGGCAGATGCATCTATTCGCATCCCCTGGTCATGGTCCAGTCACAAAATGCTAGAATCATCAAGAAATCAAACAACTAGTTCATGTTTGGCAAATCATGGCAGATGCATCTATTCGCATCCCCTGGTCATGGTCCAGTCACAAAATGCTAGAATCATCAAGAAATCAAACAACTAGTTCATGTTGACACTCGGCTTGCACTCTTGTACATCCAAGGCCCGCTCCTTCAGGAGTCCCAACGACTTCTCCAGCCACTTCTCCATCTACTTCTGCAGTCCCTACAGCCTGACACCCAGCTTAGAATACGTCAAGTTCGATGTGGTTGAGCTGCTACGAGTGTGTCTTCTACGTGAAAAAGGTGAAAGAGTTGAGTTTGCACCTTCATCCTTCCCTGGTTTGCTGGGCCAAATTTCAGACCAGAAAGCGTCAGATCATCAGTTCACGCTTCTTTTTAACTTCTTGAGGGTTGGTTCTAGTTTATAGAGTTTCAACTGATGGTTTCCTCAAGGCAGTCCCTTTGTTGGTCCCTGTGTTCCAAAATGCTGAACGTTGCATTCCTATGTAAATTGTAATTTAGATTTCACTGTTGATCCATGTGTAGGGTGCACTACTTCCACATTGGCAAAGCCTGTCCACCGGGTGAAAGCGACAAAGTGAGCGAATCACTGGAGCTCACTAGGCCTCGAGCTTGGTTGAGGCACCCAAACCCCAAAATATTGCAGATCAATGTTATGTGAATGTGTTTGCAATATGTTATATTATATAACACATATATACGTATATAATTGTATATGTATTACGTGTGTGCGTGCGCGCGGGTATATACTATATATATATATATACATGCATATATATATATATACATACATACATACATACCATACCATACCATACCATACCATTCCATTACATACCTTTACATACCTTTACATACCATTACATACCATTACATACCATTACATACCATTACATACCATTACATACCATTACATAACATTGCATACCATTACATACCATGACATACCATTACATACCATTACATACCATTACATACCATTACATACCATTACATACCATTACATACCATTACATACCATTACATACAATTACATACCATACCATACCATACCATACCATTACATACCATTACATACCATTACATACCATTACATACCATTACATACCATACCATACCATTACATACCTTTACAAACCATTACATACCATTACATACCATTACATACCATTACATACCATTACATACCATTACATACCATTACATACCATTACATACCATTACATACCATTACATACCTTTACATACCTTTACATACCATTACATACCATTACATACCATTACATACCATTACATACCATTACATACCATTACATACCATTACATACCATTACATACCATTACATACCATTCCATACCATTGCATACCATTGCATACCATTGCATACCATTGCATACCATTGCATACCATTGCATACAATTGCATACCATTACATACCATTACATACCATTACATACCATTACATACCATTACATACATACATACATACATACATATATACATTGATACATACACACACACTTGCTCAGAAACAACATTGCGAATTGCTGATGTGGAATGCATCAGACGTGCAGAAACACCCCAGTAAAACCTAACACAAGAAATGAAAAATATATATATATATGGGACTGTGGTGGCCACCAGCTGCGACTTAAATGCGCCCAGGTGCACCACCACAGTCCCGCAGGTACGTTTACACGGGTCCCGGGGAGGTGTCTTCGTTGGTCACCGACCCCCCCGGGACCCCGGTGACCCCCTGCAAGATAAGAAGTTTTACATCTATTCAGATGGTACACACACACACACGCCCCACCGCGGCGGGGCAGATGAAATGAAAATGAAAGTGAGATGACAATGAAAATGAAATGAACATTACCTAACCAGGACGCGAAGAGGGGAACGCAAAAGAAGAGGGACAGAGAGAACACCAACACGACACACCTGGCCCGAAACGGGCAAACCCTGAAAAGGCAAGGGAAAAGAAAAGCGGAGGCAGACGGACAACGGAACAAGACCAGCGGAGGGGGGGGAAGGACGGAAGCGCCTGAACCAACCTAACACGGCGAAAACCTACGCCTACCTCGGCACGCGCAGGACCCAACCTACCTAAAGGGAGGAGAACGCAGAAACACATGAGAAAGGGGACCCATGGGGGACAAGTTAGTAAAATGATGCAACCACATTAGCATGCAGATTCCCCTCGTTAGGCTCTACGGCCTGCGTTCACGTCAACCCTATCGACGGTTATCAGTGTTCAGATGAATTACGTGCACAATTGAACCTCACCAACGACCATCAAAAGAAAGAAAAACCACACCTAAAGCATGTCCTGACGCCTCCACATGGTTTCATGTCATGTTTCAACAGTCGAGTTCCGTACTCTCTTGAGCAACGTTGAAAAACGGATGTTAACGTGGCTGCCAGCTATGCAAAACGGTAAAAAAAGGAGTCCCCGAGACAGCGGGCAGCTGTTCAACACATCGACATCGACCGGTGAGACCTGAAAAAAGGCCAGCAGTTCACTTTACTTAGACGAATTACTAATTCAAAAGTGTAAATTCAGACATCGTGTTACCGTCAATTTTTAGCCTGGAAAGGCTTTCCCCGAAGGGCTCATACCACCTTGTCGAACAACGGTATGAGTGACACACTTGCTCAGAAACATCTTATCGAATTGTTGATGTGGAATGCATCGGACGTGCAAAAAACACCCCAGTAGAACCTAACAGGAGAAATGAAAAAAAAATATATATATATATAATATATATATATATATATGGGACTATGGTGGCCACCAGCTGCGACTTAAATGCGCCCAGGTGCGCCACCACAGTCCCGCAGGTACGTTTACACGGGTCCCGGGGAGGTGTCTTCGTTGGTCACCGACCCCCCCGGGACCCCGGTGACCCCCTGCAAGATTAGAAGTTTTACATCTATTCAGATGGTACACACACACGCCCCACCGCGGCGGGGCGGATGAGATGAAAATGAAAGTGAGATGACAATGAAAATGAAATGAACATTACCTAACCAGGACGCGAAGAGGGGAACGCAAAAGAAGAGGGACAGAGAGAACACCAACACGACACACCTGGCCCGAAACGGGCAAACCCTGAAAAGGCAAGGGAAAAGAAAAGCGGAGGCCGACGGACAACGGAACAAGACCAGCGGAGGGTGGGGAAGGACGGAAGCGCCTGAACCAACCTAACACGGCGAAAACCTACGCCTACCTCGGCACGCGCAGGACCCAACCTACCTGGAGAGAGGAGAACGCAGGAACACATGAAAAAAGGGACCCATGGGGAACTAGTTAATGAAATGATGCAACCACAACGCGTGCAGTATTCGTGATAAGGCTCAAAGGCCCTCGGCTTTCATTTCAACCCCATCGACGGCTGTCAGTATTCAAGTGAATTAGGTGCACAATTGAACCTCACCAACGACCATAAAAAGAAAAAACACCACACCTGCAGGAATGTCCTGAAGCCTTCACATGGTCACATGTCAAGTGGAAATGTCGAGTTCCGTACTCTCTTGAGCAACGTTGAAAAAACGGATGTTAACGTGGCTTCCAACTATGCAATTCTGCGAAAAAGAAAAGAGGCCCAGTACAGCGGCCAGTTGTTCAACCAGACGACTTCGACAAGGTGAGAATCGAAAAAAGGCCAGCAGTTCACTTTACTTAAACGAATTACTAATTCAAAAGTGTAAATTCAGACATCGATTTACTGTCAATTGTTAGCCTGGAAAGGCTTTCCCCGAAGGGTTCCTGCCAACTTGACGTAAACAGCAGGAATGACACACTTGCTCAGAAACAACATTGCGAATTGCTGATGTGGAATGCATCAGACGTGCAGAAACACCCCCGTAAAACCTAACACAAGAAATGAAAAACATATATATATATATATGGGACTGTGGTGGCCACCAGCTGCGACTTAAATGCGCCCAGGTGCACCACCACAGTCCCGCAGGTACGTTTACACGGGTCCCGGGGAGGTGTCTTCGTTGGTCACCGACCCCCCCGGGACCCCGGTGACCCCCTGCAAGATAAGAAGTTTTACATCTATTCAGATGGTACACACACACACACGTTAATATATATATATATATAACATATAAATATACGCATATATATATATATACACATATAACATATGTTATATATGTACATAATATATATATATAAAGATACATACACATAATATTATACATATATATATATATATATGTATGTATGTATGTATCTATATATATATATTTACACATCCATCCATCCATCCGTCCGTCCGTCCGTCCATCCATCCATCCATCTATATGTGGTGTGTCTGCGCGATTGTCCGTTTGTGTATTTGTTGTGTAGTTAATTATGATTCATGATCATCATCCCTGTTGGGGTGGAAATCTTGAAGTCATCCAATAGTAGATGATGTGAGACTTCCAAAAGAACAAAGCCGAAATCCTGCTGGGGGATAGGATAGGATGTAGATAAAGCCTCCCTTCTGTGACAGAAGGAGGCCACAGTCAGGTTTTGAAAGTGCGAACCTATCATGGATTTTGTAGTGATTTTGTGCTATAGCTGCTACGAGTAAGGACAGGCTTCAAATGCATCCCACTCTGAGTAGGCGACCCCCAGTCTTCAAGCTGGATATTGCATCTAGCGCATGTGCGAGGCCTCCGTCTTCATCTGCGACTTCCTTCATCCCAAAATTCCCAGTGACCGTCCCATTGTGCGTCTTTGTACACTGCACCGTCAAATCTGACTATACACATAAAATTACATAAGAATGCATGAAACACCGAGGAATGACTGCAGAGTGCTTGACGATCTGTTGCGTACACACAAGACTGGAAGACATGAACGTCAACTGATGTCAACATGTTCAAACAGGGTATGATCTTGGAATGCCACAGCCATGACAGCCATGGATTCCCAAATCACAAAATCACCTCGTCACACTCATCGAGGTGTTGCACAAAACGTGCAAGCCTTAGGATCCAAGTGATCCAAAGAAGGTCTTAGTGGCAGGTGTCAAGCCTGGAACGTTCTGCGAGATTATGGATTCCATAATTCCACATTTGACATTGGAAACCATAATGCGAATACCGTTGCAAAATGTCCAACGGCTTTGTACACCATCGCGTTCTCTTCACAAGTCTGGTCGCACAACTGCTGCCAAGCTTCTGCAAGAGACACGTTGACCTCAAACCACCACAAAGCAAGCCCAACAGCCAAATCAACCCTCGAAACATCTCGAAAGCTTGAGTTCCTGTGAGGCAGCACTTTCTGCACTGGCGGCCGCACGCATTGGCCAAGGTCTTCTGAGACTTTGCGAGGCCTGCGATGCTGATGGCCATCAAACCGCAGGATGTTCAAACCACCCAGCAGTTGGCAGTGCTGATGGAAAAGAATCCCTCAGCAAATCCAGATCTACATCGTTACATACCATTAATTACAATTAATTACCCTTACATTCTTCCAACATGGCTTTCGAATTTCTCAGTGGCCCCGTTGGGTATGCCACGCGGATGTTTATTGCATAGTTTTGGATATTTTTGGGATTGTTCAAACCGCCATCTATACGGGTCAGGATGGTCAGGGAGAGTCTTAGACCTTGTCTTCACATCGATGACCTGGCTTTGGCATGCTTTGGCTATAGCGATTTATAGGATCCCATTGGATCCCATGCTTTGGCCCATTTCCGCCTTCAGGACCCTCATCGGACGAGCTGCACCTTGGAAGCGACTCGAAGCAACTGTCGATGCCCCATGATGCCGCAGCTGGTATCAACTTTTCACTTTCATCAATTTTATCACCTCTTTTAGGAAGTGAAGGGGGTCCGATTTTGGTTTCCAGGCTACTCCAGCCTGTTCGGGGCACCAATTACAGCTCTGTTTGGGGTATCGTCAAACTGGAAAGTTTCACATGACAAGCTCAGGTACGATCGCCATGTCTCCGAGGGTGTGGGAAGCATCCAGGATTCGTGGCGCAGCGGCCGATCAGATCAACCCTGTGGAAACAAACATGGAGCAAGGAGTGTGACAGTGTGGGCTATGGTAAGAAGCACCTTGCACAGGCTACTCCAACATGCTTAGCTGTTTGAATCCTGGCCGGCTTCTTCTTGTCGTAAGATGATAGTTCCAGTATGTAGGCATCATCAACAACTTGCAGGAATCATTAGTAATGATTTGGATAGCTTTAGGCATCCATAGTGACAAGCAAAAGCTGTGAGCCACAGTGGGCAAAGGATGTTGAGGAGCAGCTTCAGTACGAACGTACAAGTAGGACTATCTTGGCACCTTCAAACACGTCCTGGGAGTCACAGGAGACGCATCCATAAATTTGCTCTCTTCCCCCGCCATCCCCACACCCTTGGACAAACAGAATAGCTGCACAATAGTTCAAGAATGTATCATACCAGGCATACCACTCTCAACAGCCCTCCAAGACTGATGGGAATGAAACACCTCCGACCCTGCCTGACGGTGGTGCGGTGGTATCACGGCTAGCATGAACCTGGAAAAGGCCAAAGGGGCCAAAGGGGCCACAGTGGGTCTGGGACCAAGGAATGAACAAACATCCATGGGGAGACACTTGGCGCATGCCGCTTGTGATGATGATTGATGACTCCTTGGCACAGTCCACCTAAATCCCTAATCATATGCGCCCACTGCTCGCCTCTGTTCCGCTCAAGGCACAATGCGAACACTCTCCGTCCAATAAGGAGCCTCAGGTTTAGATTCTGATTCATTGAAAGACAACCAGGTCCTAGGTCTCTGTCCAGTTCACTTCCTAAATTTCATTCCGCCTCACCTTGGAAGATTGCCAAATAATCCTGTAACACATGGCTTTCGAGGGCATGCGAATGCAATGCTGTCTGTGAGAACCAAGCTTTTTGGCACCCCTTGGGCACAGGCTCTGTGAGAGAGTATCAGGGAATGACATGGGCGCCAAGGCTGGCAGCCAAAGCCAGCCTGTATCGATTCTGCTTCTGCGTTGATGTATCCAAAGCTGTTTGGCATGATGCCCTTTTGTGCCCACATTTATGAAGAACATGAAGCAATTTCAAACATTCAAGAAACGATAAGAAAGGTATATCGGTATATTCTTTAAATGGCAGGAATTTGGATGAATACTGAAGGGTTGTGGTCTCAACTGCAGATTGAAACTTGGCCTAAATCCAGTACTTCTATCCTGGGAGAAGTAGAAAATCATGAAAACAAACATGTGAGCAATTTAGCAATCTCAAGATAAACTTGACATTCAAAGAGTCAAGCCGGACCCGGACCCAGGCCTTTCAGGGCGGCATTGGGGCCTCTCTTTGTAGGCAATCCCGCTGCCCACTACCCGTCTAGGCCAAAGCCCGCGGACGCGCTATTTGTCTGAAGACAGGAATGTGAGAACACAAAAATGTTCGAGACAAAGGCAGAGGCAGAGACAAAGAGATAGAGAGAGAGAGAGAGGTGAGACTGAGATCTCAGCGCTTCCACCTACTACGGGGAAAGCGCGCTTCTGTACCCAACATAGCTGAATAATTCCATCTCAAGGCCTAAGCTTCAGACTGTGCGCCATGAAACCTTTTCACTCTTGCTAATCTTCTCCACTGCTGGCCCTGCCATTTTAGCAGTTGCCACCTGACTGGGCCTCTTAAGGATCCATCAGGTATTGTTAGTTGTCACCAACTGGGCAAGGACAGAGCAATGCAGCTAAGTCCATCTGTCCGAAAAACAACTGCGAAACAAACGCCCATCTCCCTGCATATGCTATTTGAACTCCATTTCGCTTGCCCAGTTGCCTAAAGGACTTCAGCAAGCACTGGAAGCTTGCCACACTTCACACCTTCAGCTGTACAAAGCACGTGGTGCCTACGCCTTCTGCAGGTTGGACCAAAATCCAATGCAGAATTGATCTGCCAAGGCCTAGAAAACAAGCTGATGGGCTGATGGCGATCCCATGTGGTCCCCCCATGGCACCAATAATGTTGCTGACTTTTGAAAGAAGATTTGACCCTTAGTGAAGTGCCCACTACCAAGTCTCTTCAGGAATAGAAAGGGCTGAAACGGGGCACCTGCCGCGAGGCGAAGGAGCTGTTATGCCCCTCGTAGGAGACCTGGGCACTGCGGCGTTGAAGATGGCATGGAAATCACAAAACATGACTGGTATTTGTTACTAGTAGAAGGATTTTGCGTGGAGACATCAGTTGTTGGCATTCACTTGATCCTCAAAACATATCAAAACATGGCCCCTTAGCTATATTTAATGCATGAATCTTAAAGTTTAAATGCAGTTTTTCCTGTGATCCATCTGAGCAAAATCAGAGATCCATTCTGCAAGTGCGATTCTGCCAGTGCGAAGGTCCCCATTGTTTTTGTTGAAGCTGCTTGCCCTGGGCACCCAAACTGTCAGCAGGGCATTGGTGCGAGGTACTCCTTTGTCACCCCAGGAGGCTGGAACACACACCTGCAGCTGCAGCTGTTAAGTGCAAGATGCTTCCATACTCTTGCACTCCGTTTGAAAGGTCTGAGATGGATTCAGTGTAACGGCAGTGACGCCCCTGGCTTTTCTAGTGGACCAGCTCCGGGCTTACCTTTGTACATACATTATGTCTACCCCGGTCTACACCCCTGTATGCGTGCACTCGACCTTGGCCCAACGTTCATGTGACACATGTGCATATATATATATATACACAGTATATTGATATACAATTTTATACAGTACATGTTCATAATAATTATCTGTAAAAAGTGTGGGACTGCCATCCCGCAGAAACACCATCCCTGGGGGACCTGAGTGCCATCAAGCCAGCAAAGCACGCGACCTGATCTCCAGGTTCGCTTTAAGGAATTATTTGGGATCAGGAGAATGAGCGAGTAAATATAGTTTGACAATGTTTGACATGGGTCGGTTTGATTTCTAGTGGAAAGAGTGTGTTACTTTCTTTTTCAGTCAGGGGATGGCAAGGGCATACGAGTTGGTCCTGCAGAGGTTTTTGAGATCCTTGGCATTCTACCTCCATAGCCTTCAGCATCTTTCAGCTCTCATGGGTGAGGCGCAATCAAACTCAGTTTAAGCTCAAAGATTCGCACCCCAAAACTGGATGGTTAACGAGAATTGCCATGATCTCCAAGATCTGCAGCTCAACAAAGCCCGGCCTAGGCCTAGCCTAGCTCCAACCACTGAGAAGCCAACTGCCCGTTTCCAGTGTCGCCAGCTGGACCAAAAAGTCCACCACACGGTGCTGCTCGAAGATGTCCAGATTCACAGGCCTGATGATGCCAGGATCTCTGAAATGGTGATCCCATGTTGTATACTCTTCTATTTTTGAAATTATTTGACTAGGGGGTGGCTACACCCACGAATCACGGATCCTAGGTTCAAAAAAAAACATGCCACAAAAATCCCGCAACGCATCACTTGGTTGCTGCTGGGACGAAAGGTGCAGCATCAGGACTAGACATTCGCAAAACCTCCGGCTTGTAGGGGTTCAACAAATGCAGAACTCCCAACCTCAGATTGATGATGGATCAGCATTTGGAATCTCTTTAAGGGCCGGGTTTTTGAGAAACTCTTTGAAGGAAGCATACCAGTGTGGCCATGAAATCATCAGCTTGGAACTGAGCGAGAGTATATACACGACATATATAGCCGCTGCAGCCTTCAACCATGAAGAGTTTAATGTGTTTCCCTGGGATATCTTCTTAGTGATCTTGGTGGGACTCAAATGCCTCCTGTCTCAACCACCTTGGGTCCAGTCCGGCGATATAGGACCAAAACATCCTGCTCCTGAGGCAAAGGGTGCGCGTCTTTAATATCCGTCCAACTTTGCAGATCTAGAAAAACACTGTGCCAGCCCTACAGACCCTACATTATTTTGACCGAAGATTGGCCTTGAAGACAATCAGGAAGTTGAAGTAGGCTGAATTCCTGGGTGGGTCATGGTATCAAGCATCAAGCATCGTGGACGCGGACCCAGCGATAGCCCATCCTTAAATGCCCCTGGGTAAAAAGGAATACGACGATGGAACGGACAACAACAAAAAAAACAAAGAAAGATAGGATCATAATTGACCATATGTCTGCCAGATTCTGCCAGATTCTGCATCTTCAAGTCTTTTTGAAATTGAGCCCTATTGGGGCAAGCGTTGATCCTACCAAGCTGAGGAGATCAGGCCGCCCGGCGGATCGTGCGCCAGCTTGAAGTTTTGATCCCTCCGCTCCCTGAGACATCATCCCACTGTGTGGTGGGGGTGGGGCCCAAAAGCGCCATGACTTAATGAGTTGAAGCTTCGATATGATATCCAAGCATATCCAAGTGGAAAACCTGACCCGGACAGTCATATAATATAGCCAATGTATTCCGATATAGCATATAGCTCATCTAAGTTCTAAAGGATGTAGCAGCAGTTCAGCATTCCCAGCATGAAAGAATCTATAGAACAAAGTAACTGCAGAGGTTTGCAGAGTGAGAACAGGAACACAGAAACAAACTGAAACTGAAACAATTTTTCCCCTTCGGCCAACGTCAGCTAGGCAGCTAATTCCCAAAGTTTGAGCAAGTGTAACACAAACTTTTGAAGAAAACTCCTCAAATATCCGGCATGGGATTCCGAGATGCATCAGCTATGGGGCTATGTAGGCTATGGGGCCCTTCAAGGCCCTAGGTATTCTGCCATGGCAATGGCCATCTCTAACCCGAACTGACGAACTCCGAGGCCCCGAGGCCCTTGCTCAGCGGAATTTTGGCTGTGCCTCAGCCAAGGGCACTTGTTTTGTTGAGGGAGTTTGATGGTGTTGCCGGTGTTGCCACATCTGGGTGCCAGACCCACCATCACCAGAGGCCTCGAAGCGTGGCACACATCGCGCAAGGATGCGCAAGGCACCTATCTCCTACAGACTCCTCCAGCACACGACGACTTATACGACTTGTATCAAAATCAATATGCAAAATCGTTGTCACCGTTGTCACCCATTTGGCTTCACTTGAAAACAGACAAATCCGTGGTTGGATATTGCCGGATCAAATTCTTAAGGGGGCACGAGATATACCATCTGAGCCCCAAGCAACGGGAGGGAGTTGCCTAAGACGCGAGAAAGCTGGGATCGCACTGAAGAACTCTACGGGCGTGTTCCAGTACGGTTGATTGACACATTGTAGTTAGTGACATCACCATCATCCCACCCCTCTCTTTCAATCAATTCGCCAATCTGCTCGATGCCTGGGTGATATGCCAGTTGAAGATCATGACAACTTGCCTAAAAAACATATCATTACACATTATGACTACAGGAACCGTCTAAAATTAGTGGAAAATGCAATTTGGATGTCACCCAAACCGTCCCATCCCATCATCCATCCCTTGAGGCCAGTGACACCTCTGCGGTTTTCATCTCCAAGTCCCCGGTCTTGAACATCCCGCCACGCACTCGCACGGCCCCACCGGAATTGGTCATGCCAATCTGAGACACCACCACCCTGCAGCTTTTGAGCGTGCAAGCTCAAAGACCAGGCATCCAGGGGATATATTGAATATGCTACGGGGTTCTAATGAGGATACAATACGGTGTAATGAGATATAGAATGATATAGAGCAAGGGAAAAGATGAACATGACGTGTTTGTGCGGTTCTAGCTTCCAGTACCTCCTGGCGTCTCTCTGCATCGCGCCAACGTTGCGCGCATATGAAAAATGAACTTGCTGAGTCATAGAAGGCTTTTGGGTCAGGAATTGGTTCAACATGTTTCAACATCATTCACAAGAAGATACGAAGCTGAGCCAAGCACGGCGAATACAAGACCTCCGGCCCAAGCATTCCTCATCAAATTGCCAGCCGTGGGCCGTGGGCCCAGTTTTCTACCCATGTTTGAGCAGTCCGTCTGAATCATGAAGAAGCGCTTGAATAAAGATGAACTGGCTGAACCTACTGAAGCATCGCAACCCTCCCCACAATAAGCCAAGGTGCTCTCCCGGTCCACCACCCGGGTGTGGAGGATACACAGCGCCTCTTGCCGATCAGGGGACTCGTCAAGACCACTGTTGATGGCTTCCGGAGACCTTGTACAGCTGGATGGTCTGGATGGTGCTGATATATGCTGATGGTGCCCGTGATCAACTGCTAATCATCCAAGGGTATCCAAGGGTAACCATGCTCTGGGCCCTGGTCTGGGCCCTGGGCGAGCACTCGACTGCAGCTGGGAAACACCTCAGCGAAAAAGCAACAGAAAGAAACGCAAGGACACCAGCATCATCGTAACACGTGGTTGATGATGCTTCTATGCTCTCCAGTTATATAATTGCACACACACACACACGTCCATAAACTACAATGTGACAATGTCTGGCACTTGCGCAGTCTGCAAGAGCCGTTGGCCGTTGACAAAAAAAATGTGTCAGCGATTGTCAGCGTATGTCAGGTTCGCGAATGACTCCCGGAAACACATCCCGAATTTCACCTCACAAATCTGCAGAATGAATCAGTTTTTCACTGCGATAGCTCCAGTCTAGCAGAGATCCAAGCCCTGCCATGTCCATGGAGCCACAGTGGTGCCAATCTTGTGCTGGGCATCACACTGAACCAACGCCCTGCACTGATTGCTCGAAATGAAAATGTGCACCTTGGCCACTATTCAGTTGCCAGAGGAAATTCCATCCCAAGTTCATCCCTTCTATATCATTCTATCTCCCTAATCTGATAAGAAAAAATACAGCTACATACAGCTACTCAGCTGACTCAGCTACTCCCTGAGTTCCCCAAACGCTGGCAGCGCGCAAGGCTTCCAGTCTGGAGCGGCTGCTCAGCTCCTGTTCTGCGTGGAAAATTGAAGCACCTATGGAGACCAGGGCGCCTTAAAAGTAGCCCAATCAACTCCTTGGAACCACCAGTACAAAATTTATTTGATATGAAAAGCAGCGGCTGGGTATACACGACTGAGAAGAAATCTCGCTGCGAAGCGAGACGAGACCCATCTTTTGCACAGGTCCTTGTTTCTCAACAGCCGGGTGATTTCCTGAAATGGCGGCGGTGACTGTAAGTTTAAGTTAGTGATGTTCAATCACCGAGAGTTATAAGTTATATTCATACAACACCAACGCCTTCATTACAGTTTTTGTTGGCCTATGTAGGACGTGTATAAGAAAGGGCGGGAATGTCAGAACCCACCAAAGAAAGTCATGGCCACGGGAGGTTGACACTTTCGGGATCTTTCCATGCCAGGCCAGCACCATGAGATAATGCGGCAATTTTGCGATTCTCCGCATTGAAACAGCGACTTTTGACCATCGCAATCTGCAGCAGGTTAGCAAGCGCCTGGAGTGGTTGGATTACTGAAAATTCCATGGACCACGGCTCCCAGCCGGCTTGAGGCAGCCAAGCATCAGAGACCTCCGTGGTACTGGTTGCGTCTGGTGGTGGCCGGCGCGTGGAGGAGTAGTCGAAACGAAACCAGCCTCGACTAGGAAGGCGCCAGTCCTGCCATTTTTCAACGGAAGTGTCGCCATGTGGGCGATAAAACACGACAGGGACGTCCTTCGAGTAGACGAAGGGTGTATCGTTGTATGCCTTCCGGATCACCCGACAAATCACTGGCTGCTCCACTGATCTGCGAAATTATCAAACGTACGAGTCTGGAGTTCTTCTTGGAATATAAAACGATCGAAGGGAAAGGTGTGAGTGCTCTAGTCATTCAAAGCTTGCGCCCTCGCAAAGATCTCAAGCTGACCTCGTTGCGAATCATCTCTCCATTGCCTGCACAAAGCCATGGGGGTGCGGAGAGTCCTTCAAAGTTGTGGATGGAGGCTAAAAATTGCAAAAAAATGGCTAAGAGATAGATGGATAGATGGAGGGTACTGCATTTTGGATATTTTGGGGGCTGCTGGTCGCCTGCATCAACTCCTCCTACCACATCCTTCGAGATTCGGGGCCCTAGAAAGCTGACAGTTGGACTGAAATCGACTGCGTAATCTTCGTATTGTGGTGTCTCCATTCGAAGACCCGCTAAACTTTTGTGAAGTGATGAAGGAAGCCAAAAAAAATGTGACAGAAACTGCCACCTTTTGAGAGATTTGGGGAAGCAAAAAACCTACTAAACATATCTAAGTCATCCCCCTTGATTGATTGGTAGGAACCCGTGCCCCACCATTCCATAAAAAACTGGTTTATGTAATGGTTGGGTCCAGTAATATTTGTATAGAATGGATCCTTTTTTGGTCTTATATACTATGGAATACCACCATTGTACTACCTAGCAGGCCGGATATGCAAAGAAATGCTTCGCCAGTATGTTATGGAAATGGCAAAGAAATGAACTCTTGAAACCAAGAAAATTTGACTTGTATATTATGGAATTGGTTGTTTTTTTGAGGGGGTCATTTTAAGGTATCTTAAGATATTCTAAGATAAAATTATGGCACAGAAATGTGCCCCGCAGGAGCATAACTGAGCCAATGCCATGCAGAAAATACCGCAGGGGGGGACGTCGTGACATCGACTTAAATCATTTCATGTTTTAATATTTTTTTATGAAATGGATCACAAAGGCAGCTAGTGATATGTATGTTGTATGAAATGGAAGGCTACATAATTGATACATCAACACTGATTAAGTTTTAACGTTTCTCCATCCTACCTTATTACTTGTATATTATGGTAGCCGTATTCCAGGACCACATAAGAATGATTAAAAACAGTAAAGCAAACAACATGTATATTATGGAAATGCCGATTTTGGGACTAATGATTCCAAAGAAAAATGCAGCTGTATACAATGGAATTACCATCGTTTTGTATGAAATGGAGGGGTGCAACATGGCACCAAAATTTAAGGGTTTTTTGCCCCGTTTTCCAAGATGGGCCGTGTATGAAATGACGTTGGTTTTTCCATTTCATACGGGGAGTGGGTTCTTCCATTCCATACAGGTACAGTCAAGGGGGATTCTAAGTCTGAACATCAATCATTGATATCATAGAGAAGGCAAGTTTCCCCCACCACACCGTTCCTGATTGAGATAGATCAGGTCTGCCAGCCTCATTGTCTTCATATAGTTTGAAGCGGTTTGGGCAGGTTAAGGCCACGTAGAATGAGAATTGGTTGCACGGAGATCTGACTGAGTTGCAAACACAGCGGGCGGATTCTGATTCCCATGCATTGACCAGCAAGCAGGCTTCCTTGGCAAAGCATGACCAAATGTAATCTGTACCTAAAGAGACAAAGAAAATCCTCTGAGATCTTCCACCAAGGGCCATCCCGGGAAGCCTTGTCTTCCAATTCCGAGTTGTTTTTCACCGAGGAGCTGCCAGGGCATAGTCCGGTGGCGCTGACAAGTCCAAGTTGTAACCTCTCAGACCAGGTCGGTGGACGCATCATGGCATAAGACTTTCAATTTTGATGGCACACTGACGGCAGGTATCAGAGATTTGTTCAATCAGAATGGGCCCTTGACTTCGAACCCAAAGAGCGGAAATCGAGCCAAGAGGAACCCAAGACAAGGTTGGTTGAAACAAAGCTTCGGAGTCCTATACAGTCCTGTACAGTCCGAAATTGGTTCCGTCATTGTCCCACAGCGGGGAGAGAAAAAAGGATAAAAAAGGTAGTTTCAGGGCTTCAATAGTCAGGCTCAAACAAGCTCCCGCCACTGCTGTCGGGGCTCTACCAGTTGGGTTGGCATCTTGGAACCAGAGTAAGCCGCGAAGCGAGTCCCCCACCTTGCGAAACTGGAACGTGCCCACGACTGACTCTCAAGACTAATGTGACACTCGCAAAGCACGTAATGCATTAGAAGAGAGACATTGGTGAATGATTGGAAGCCACTTCGCTTTGCATTCTTGAGCAGCTTCAATAGCGAGTTGCAGCACGTAAGCTAGGTCACAATCCAATCACCCTTCGGCAAGCAGCGGCAAACCACAGTCACCCCAACAGGCGGCCTTTTTTGCTTTTGCAGGTTCCACTTGCTGGAGCAAGGCAAGCTGATGCTTCCGACCTTGCTACTGCCCCCACTTGCGCGGCAACACGGTTTCTCGTTTAAAGGCATGCGACGAGGTACCCCACTCTCTCTCTCTCTCTCTCGCTCTCTCTCTCTCGCTCTTGACTCTCGACCCATTTGGAATAGTTTAGAAGAATCAAATGTCGATTGAAAGATACTATTATAAGATATTGTAAGTACTCGCATTGAACCGCTGGAACGCACTAGTCCTGGTCGTCCTGGTTCGCAGTGGGTTCCGGAGACTGCGGCGCCCGGCTTCTGATGCATGGAAACAGGAGGCACACCAGCTCGGTAGCCAGTTCCTAAGCGGAGGTTGAATCTACTGAGACTTCAGCAATGCCAGCCTCAAGGTTCAGCCGCCCGCGCATTCAGAATAGATTTCTGCAAACAGGATTGCAACAAAGCCGACTCTTACATATCTGAAAATCTGCACCTGGCGGCCCTGCCCTGACAAGCCTGACCTACATCATTTGTCTCAGCTGAGGCCTGTTCTACTCGACTCTCCACCAAATTCCACACCTGCAGCTGATTGCACCAGAGCTCTTTGGCCAACGCGCGAGCGAAGCGGAAGCGCTCCTCTCCAACTAGCACCATGGAACCATCTCACACTGAATGGACCCCTCCAATGAGTCCAAGGGCCCAAGGGAATAGGGTGCACTTGTTTCCCTGATCATCTCCTCATCGGTGACGCTCGCCAGGAAGGCTTGCTTGATGAGCTGGAATCTGGCGGAACTTACCTCACCATGGGTCTCAGGACCAAGGGTTCATGCGCCACATTCTTTTGAATAACTGAAGTACATGCCTACATTCATATTCTGTCTGGCCGTATGTAGATGCATGCATACGGAAATACCAATACAGATACACCCATGAACAATACACATATACAGCATATGCAAAGACATACCTCAACATACCTCAATGATCAAGCCATAGAGGCCCCCAGGAGCATAAGGAATCCCACGACAATCCCTCCCGCAGGTGGCACCTTGACTCGGCAGTCCTATAGCGCCGTGATCATCATGATCATCATGATCATCATGATCATCATCATCATCATCATCATCAGCAATATTTAATAGCATTAGTGATAGAACCGGCAACAATCATGATAAGTCGTTCAATAGTAATGCGTATATTATATATATAATGTGTATATATATATATAAATGTATATATATATATAAATGTATATATATATATATAATTCAAAGAATATTGTGCTCTTAATTGTAACTATAGGATGTATGATCAGGATCGGGATCATCTGGATCAGGATGACGACAATGACCGAGGTTGGGAAGCTCTCCTGTAGCAGCTCATGCACCTCGATCCAATCGCCTTCAGGTGTTCCTGCCAAGGTTCCGAAGACCCAAAAAAAGTGGCTCTCAGGGGGAGAGATGATTGAATAAGGTTTTGCCAATCAATTTAGGAAGATTTCAGGAAGTTTTAGGCTACAGGGGAGAAGTGTTGGTGCTCTCTGGATTTGCTGCATGCTATAGCACAAATAAAGAATCCAACTTGCCATGAAACGGAAGAAGCTTTCTTCTCGGGCATCTCCATATGCCTGCCTGCTAACCCAGGTTGGATTTGAGGCTTCTCCTGGTTTAAGCGGCTCAGAAAATAGTGTTTCTGCGCAAACGATCAAGGCACACCCCATACTGAAATTGGTTCAAAGGGTGGCAACATGTTCACCAGTTCCTCCCTTCAGTTTCCTGCAACAAGGCGCGATACATCGCGATACTGTGTAGAAATAGCTTCACTGGCAGACTCTTGGCCAAGCAAATGCTACCATGTTCCCCATTTTCCACCTGATGTGAAGATCAGCCTCGCAGCCCAACCATCCAGGACAAGCAAACAGGCTATCCTCAACCTGTGTTTTTTCCTTCGTCATTGGCAGCAGTCCTGAGGGCACACAGTCAAAGTGACACGCTGTTTCCAATGGTCGGTCTTCAACGTCTGAGAGTCAAAGCAAAAGTTAAAGCCGGACCACAGAAGGACATCATCACAGCTGGCTATCATTCAAAAGTTACTGTTCGAATTGGTGTTAAATCCCCTGGTCCGTCCTTCAAACGACATACTTAAGCTGCCATGATGACCAGTGCCATAGGACATTGGCGACACCTGAGACCATCAAATTGCCAAGTCAAGATGTTGAATCTCTTGGATTTGGGATCAATACATTCGTGATATGTACAGTACTCGGTTACTTTGCTCGTTTATTTGCGGTAGGTCTATGTCATTGACATGACGTGTGTCGTCTTGTGTCGGTATCAATATTTATATATATATATTATCTCATATGTACATATATGTACTTGTTTACTTTGTGATTGTTTATTTACGGTTATTTTGGTCTATATCATTGACCAAAAAATCACGACAATGACGATGACGATGACGATGATGATGATCATGATGATGATGATGGTGATGATGATGATGATCATGATGATGATCATGATGATGATCATGATCATGATGATGATCATGATGATGATCCTGATGATGATCATGATGATGATCATGATGATGATCATGATGATGATCATGATGATGATCATGATGATCATGATGATGCTAATGCTAATGATGCTAATGATGCTAATGATGCTAATGATGCTAATGATGCTAATGATGCTAATGATGCTGATGATGGTGGTGGTGGCGGCGGCGGTGGTGATGGTGATGATGATGATGATGGTGGTGGTGGTGGTGATGGGGATGAGGAGGAGGAGGATTCTTATGATTTTACGTTGATTCATATTGTAAACTGTAAACATTAATTATGGCGGTTATTTTCTAGACCTTCCTCCCTCTCCACGAAAAAAAAACGCCGGACCCACCCAAAATGACCCGAGTCCGAATTCCGATTCCAGGTGCCAGGCTCGGACTCGTGATTTCCGGGGAGCCTTGGCTGAGTTGTTGTACGCCATCAATACTTAGCTTAGCTCTGCGCTTGATGAATATGAGGTAATGATAGTTAATGATAGTTAATGATAGTTAATGATAGTTATTGATAATTGATAATCCATCATAAGTGAACACACATGAATCACTGAGCTTCCAAACGTAAACATCGTCGCCTCAAGCCGTCAGGATGATAGACCCACCATAGAACCAGTATTGCATAGCCAGAAACAGCTGACAGCTCGCTGAGCGGTCATGATTCACCATTGTTCAATGTGTATAAATGTGCCAAACACTCCAAGTCCAAAGTTGAGCCAAGAATGGCGTGATACATTTGGGCACGAAACCTCAAGCAAGTGTTGTAATACAAGACCATATCTTCAAGTGGGGGTGATTCTTGGATCTGCCCGGGGGGAAGGAAAACAATCACTCTCTCTACTCACCGATGAGAGGCGCCTGAATCAAAGGAACCCAAGCGTCCGTTGGATCCAACGAAGCTGCCGCGTGCCTGTCGGGCCCCACATGCCCAATCTCCGCAGCGAAGATTGGCGTTTCATGGCGTTGATGACCTATGCCCTCTGCGCGTACTGCAAACAAATGTGAGTACAAAATAGGTATCAGAGTGTCACTGGGCGGCCCAAACATCATGGAAAAGAAGTCTGTTATAGTCACAGTCTATTGATGTCTGTTGCTGAAATCCTGAAACCCTACATCTTGGCACGCAGGGACTGCAGAAAATGTTCCCCAGCCAGTTCCGAAGCGAAGCTTTTTGCCCGGTGGATCCCACTGCTTCCTACACCCAGCCTGGAAGGACCTGCGTGGCCCCCCCTCGGAGGTCTCCGCCTCCCTCAACTGTTCCACTTCGGCCCTCGGTGACAGGCTGTGATCACATCCTGGTGGATTCTCTGATCCAACTTGTAGCGGTGGTGGCATCGAGACTCACCTGTTTTATGACTATTTTGGATTCCCCAATTGTTAGACTCATAGCCATTCATTGAGATCCATCGCCATAGAGATTCATAGGATTCATCATATGGACCCTGGCAGGACCTCTCCGACCCTGCTGAATCCGTCAAGGATCTCTTTGGCGCGACGATGGCTGGCCTCTGACAATGGTGGCATGTACATCACCTCAGCTCAGCCAGCGTTCGGCGGTAAAGGAACGAACCGAAAATCGATTTCCAAAAATCCACCACCTTAGATACCACGCCAAAAAAGGAACTATGATGTGGATATTGACTTTGATTTGAACTCTCTAGCTTTAACGACGGAGTCAACTGGTAACCTTACGACCTTAGTCTCACTACGCCCCCAGCGGATCGGCTGGGAATACTCACGTTGCAAGTCCCAAAGCATGGCACCAGCCAAAATCCTCGGGGATCTCGCTCCGTGGGCCTGCATCAAAATCATCAAATGTGGAGCAATGTCTCATCATGTCTCGGGGACCAACTGTGCTGGATATTCAAAAAAACGACTGGATGACTGGATCCCTCTCATGGAGACAAGAGTTTCTATTTCAGTCTATTTAATAATTTACAGATTTACAGTATATAATTGTATTTTCATATATGTTCATTCTATTTCAGGATTGTGTGGGTCCGGCTTGGAAGACACAAATGCCAGCATCTGCGGCTGAAATCTTTTACTGATCCCGGCCACGGCGGGCCATGCTGCGCCTGGCACTCTTAGGATCAAACCTAAGTCGTTGGCAGCACAACGCCCAAAAGCAACGTGCGCATTGTCAAACGCAACATCCTTCAGCTTCTGCTTTAGGGCATGCCATCAATCATAATTGGTCTGGACCAAACTCCTTTCGGGTTGGAGGTATCTGCCCTGATGCTTAAAGTGGTGTAGCTCAAAAAGTGGTGCAGTTCAGCATCAACGCAGAAACCAACAGCACTGAGGCTGTGACCGTAAGTGGCCTAAGATGCAGACTCTGCAAATCCATGAATTTCACCCCCTCAAACCCTGGAGACTGAGCAACACTGAGCATCAAAACCATGCATGAGAGCCATGGTTTGCTGGGCATCCCTGCGTTGGGGCGCGTCAGAGTACTTGGAACCCACCTGTGTCGAAGACTGTGCTGCAACAAAGGCTCTTCCGACATTGCCCACTCCCCGCCAGTAGAGGAACATAGAGTTAAAAAAAAACTTTATATATGCTGCTTGAACAATTGACTGGTCTACTCTTGTACATGGTTGACTTTCATTGCCATCTGGTCACACCAAGCGTACCATGGGTACCAGGCAGTCACAATGACTTGGGGTCCCTCGCATGGCGCAGCAAGGTGCGAAGGATGGCTCGATCTGCTACGAGGCTCATGTCAAGCCTCGACACGCCGGGCTTCAAACTTCCTTTCCATATCATCCTGTACGGCCTTCGAAATCCACCAGAGTACAGTATGTGCAAGTGCACGGAAGATCCCAGCACCGCTGTGGATTCGTAAACGACTTGACTAGTCAAGTTCCATGAGTTTGGAGTTTGGATCAGCACCTTCATCAGGTGCAACTAAAGCTGGTAGAACTAGCTAATAAAGTCAGAGGAGTGAGGAGCGCGCTTGTAATTTCCAGCAGGATGAGCATGACGGTACTTCACCTGGGTCCAAACAGAGGAATCTGTGGAGCATTCAGCAGCACCATACCATCACTTCCATAAGTTCACTTGACACACCGGGCCACAGGAGGACATCTGATGTCAGCTTCGCGATGTCCAAACAGATCGATACCTGTCACAAGGCTGGGCGTGCTGTATATTGATTTCAAATTGAAGTTCCATCATATTGAGGGCAAGTCAATGGTAAGTCAATAATATGAAGTGGTCATGAAGTGGTCTTACAGAGTCAATGTCTTCATTTCAGCGCTGAATAGTTGTTCCCATATCTTTGTCAAAACGATGCGAACCTTGGGTCATCCCAAAGAGGGACACCTCTTAACATGGTTGAAATTAATGTTGAAACCGCCAACCAGAATGACCATGTTATGACCATGTTTTAACCATGTAGTTCTTGAATGTATGTACCCTCTGGTAATTTAACATAGCTATTGAAAATGGCCCTTTATAGTGGATTTATCCATTAAAAATTGTGATTTTCCATTGCTATGTTAGTTTACCAGAGGGTATACAAATCAGTTTAAATGTCCTAAATGTCGTCCCAAGTCCCAGCACCTGCCACATCCCCCATCTCGGTGAGGAGCCGCAGGATGTGTCGCAAACCTGCGGCAGCTTGTGGTCCCCGACACACTGTTTGCCCGGAAGTAGAAATGCGGTATATCAATGTATATCTTTCATATGTATACATATATATATATACATATGTGTGTGTGTGCTATATATATATATATATACATATGATATGTATATTGCATTTAAACAGTATTTAAAATGAGTGATTTTCTGTGATCATTCTCAACTCAAAGATGTTGCCATTCTCAAAGAAGTGGAGCATGGCCTGCTTCACCCAGTGGATTTTCACAGAGCCGAAGGGTCTGCAGCTTTGTATGTCCTGCGAGTGCCTGGCATCGAGCATTTCTTCCTGCTACAAACATTATATATAAGTGAGGATTTTGTAAATGTCAGGCGTGTAAGGGGGAAGCATTGAAAAATAAAGAATAGACATATATATATAACATATATATATATAACATATATATATATAACATATATATGTTATATATATATATAACATATATATATATATAACATTTATATATATATATATATATATATTATTAAAAAAAAAGATGATTAGTAGATATATAATTATATATATATATGTGTGTAAGTTAATGAATATACAAATATTGTTTCATGAACGAATGAACGAACGAGCGAACAAACGATGAATGAAGGCATGTAATTTGCATCTTTATATAATTTGTCTATCTATCTATCTATCTATCCCGACCATGGTGCCTCCTGTAGCACCCAGGCGGTATCGATGCCAACCCCGCAGTTGCTGAGGTCCAACTCTTCCAGGGTGTCGTTCACCTACGCCGCTACGCGGTGTCATTGAGCCACCAAAGAAGGACCTGCTTACGCTGGCTGAGCCAGGTATCCAAATTATCCAAGAAATGTTGGTCTCTTGGGGCCGCTTGATCTTGAATTGGTCGTATCTTGCAACATATTATGTTAACATAATTTAACATGTTACTTTTTGAATCTGTTGGAACTGTACCCTTGGCCAATCAGACAATACAGCTGCAGCGGTGCCACTGCGCTGTATCTGTCTTGTAGAGGGCGGGTCTTAATCATTCTTCATGCCCATCAACAATGCTCGCAGGCTTCACCAGCAGGCCCTCCAAGAAGAGTTGCAGCGGATTCTGCCTTGCCAGCATCGGCTCTACTACCAGTCACTACCCATTCTGCCGAATCGACTGAACCAAGATCAAGAGGAATACTGTTAAGTTGAAAATGCCCTAATGTTTCCTTTGCCCATACATGACGAGGATTCCTGCCAGCGCCTGGAATGCAGCGCCAAAGCCTCTCGCTCCTTCAAGCAAGTTGAGCCATCTGCTTGACCCAGACCTACCTAGGCCACAAAACAAGCTACTACCTTGGCCTCCCAAGAAGCAGTCACTTGCATATGCTTCAAACAAATGGCACGGCTCCTTCTCGGGAGAGGGATCAAAAAAAAACATTTTTAGGCATCAAAAAAAACATTTTTTTGGAGAGATCAAAAAAAACATTTTTAGGCATCAAAAAAAACATTTTTTGGAGACTATTTGTGAGAAGGGTAGAGGTTGCGCTCATTCCAGGCGAGATCAAAAAAAACATTTTTAGGGATCAAAAAAAACATTAATGAAAAAAGACAAAAAGGACAGTAGGTTTACAAATGCGCATGCTTGGCCTTTTGGGGGAAAAAGTGCGAGGGGGGGCTTCGGGAGGAGGGCGCGCATGCAGGTTCCCCTATAGACACGGCGACATCCACGCAGCAAAAGACACGAGGTGTTGCAGCTTCCCCTATAGACACCGCGACATCAACGCAGCAAAAGACACGAGGTGTTGCAGCTTCCCCTATAGACACGGCGACATCCACGTAGCAAAAGACACGAGGTGCTGCAGCTTCCCCTAGGGGCAGCTTCCCCTATAGACACGGCGACATCCACGTAGCAAAAGACACGAGGTTTTGCAGTTTCCCCTATAGACACGGCGATATCCACGTAGCAAAAGACACGAGGTTTTGCAGTTCCCCTATAGACACGGCGACATCCACGCAGCAAAAGACACGAGGTGCTGCAGCTTCCCCTATAGACACCGCGGCATCCACGCAGCAAAAGACACGAGGTGTTGCAGCTTCCCCTATAGACACCGCGACATCCACGTAGCAAAAGACACGAGGTGCTGCAGCTTCCCCTATAGACACGGCGACATCCACGTAGCAAAAGACACGAGGTGCTGCAGCTTCCCCTATAGACACGGCGACATCCACGTAGCAAAAGACACGAGGTTTTGCAGCTTCCCCTATAGACACCGCGACATCCACGTAGCAAAAGACACGAGGTTTTGCAGCTTCCCCTATAGACACGGCGACATCCACGAAGCAAAAGACACGAAGTTTTGCAGCTTCCCCTATAGACACGGCGACATCCACGAAGCAAAAGACACGAGGTTTTGCAGCTTCCGGTAGGGTTGCTTGATTGATAGTTCAGACTTCGGCTTGGTTCAGGGTCTATTTTGGGGTTGGTTCAAGTTGCAAGTTTTTACTGAAAACTAGTTTCAAATATACATAGAAATACACATATTCATTTATTCATTTATTCTTTCATTCATTCATTTATTTATTTATTTTTAAAAATTGTTCTATCTATTTGCTTATGTTTTTAATTAACTATATATGATGCTTGTTTGGGGGTTAGTCTCGGGTTGGACTAGGGTTCATGTAGGGATAGTTTTTGCTATCAAAAATTGTTCCTGTATGATCTGTATGTATATGTGTGTATATATATATATTGTCCAGAAAAAGAAATTGATCACATTCGCATGTGGAAACCTGTATGATCTGTATGTATATGTGTATATATATTATCCAGAAAAAGAAATCGATCACATTCGCATCTGCAAACATGTGGCTTGAATCAAAAGAGCGGGAGGGGGGGCAGAACGACAACACCTGTTTTCACAGGCAATGCTACATGCAAAAACATGTGTATATATATATATAGACATGCAAAGAACTGTGACAAAAATGTGGCTTGAATCAAGAAGCGGGAGGGGGGATTGGGGGGGAGGGCGCAGCGCCTCCCCCCAAAGCAGAATGACAATACTTGTTTTCACAGGCAATGCTACATGCAAAAACCTATATATATATATACACATGCAGAAAATTGAAATAAACATGTGGTCGGAAACAAAAAGCGGGAGGGGGGGCAGAACGACAACACCTGTTTTCACAGGCAATGCTACATGCAAAAACATGTCTATGTATATATATATATATACACAGATGCAGAGAGATGTAATAAAGATGTAGCTTGAATCAAAAAGCGGGAGCGGGGGGTTGGGGGGAGGGCGCAGCGCCTCCCCCCAAGCAGCGCCCCCCCCAAAGCAGAACGACAATACCTGTTGTCACAGGCAATGCTACATGCAAAAACCTATTTATATATATACACACACACGCAGAGAAGTGTAATAAACATGTGGCTCGAAACAAAATGCGACATGCAAAAACACACACAAATATATATATATATAGTTATTTTTTATTTATAGACATGCAAAGAACTGTGACAAAAATGTGGCTTGAATCAAAAAGCGGGAGGGGGGTTGGGGGGAGGGCGCAGCGCCCCCCCCAAAGCAGAACGACAATACCTGTTGTCACAGGCAATGCTACATGCAAAAACATGTCTATGTATATATATATATATACACAGATGCAGAGAGATGTAATAAAGATGTAGCTTGAATCAAAAAGCGGGAAGGGGGGTTGGTTGGGGGGAGGGCGCAGCGCCCCCCCCAAAGCAGAACGACAATACCTGTTGTCACAGGCAATGCTACATGCAAAAACCTATTTATATATATATATACACACACACGCAGAGAAGTGTAATAAACATGTGGCTCGAAACAAAATGCGACATGCAAAAACACACAAATATATATATATATAGTTATTTTTTTATTTATAGACATGCAAAGAACTGTGACAAAAATGTGGCTTGAATCAAAAAGCGGGAGGGGGGTTGGGGGGAGGGCGCAGCGCCCCCCCCAAAGCAGAACGACAATACCTGTTTCATAGGCAATGCTACATGCAAAAACATATATATATATATAGATACACACATGCAGAGAGAGTGTAATAAAGATGTAGCTTGAATCAAAAAGCGGAGGGGGGGGTTGGGGGGAGGGCGCAGCGCCTCCCCCCAAAGCAGAACGACAATACCTGTTTTCACAGGCAATGCTACATGCAAAAACACCCATATATATATATGTTTATGACGCTCAGGCCACCGTTTTCCTATGTAACCAAATCATAAGTTGGGTTCAAGCCCTTTGCTCCAGGCCGCAAAACATGGACGAAGTAAAATTCATGACAGAATCAACTAGAAACTCTTCAGCTCATCTCGGACCACAGAGCTGTCACCGCCAAAAGCTGGAGCGCCCCAGGTGACACTAGCCTATGTCGAACCTTTCTTTCTTTCATTCTTTCTTTCTTTCATTCATTCATTCTTTCTTTCTTTCTTTCTTTCTTTCTTTCTTTCTTTCTTTCTTTCTTTCTTTCTTTCTTTCCTTCTTCCTTCCTTCCTTCCTTCCTTCCTTTCTTCGTTCCTTCCTTCCTTCCTTCCTTCCTTCCTGATCCCTAAAAATGTTTTTTTTGATGCCTAAAAATGTTTTTTTTGATGCCTAAAAATGTTTTTTTTAATGCCTACGCCCTCCTTCTCGGTCTCGCCATCGGACATTCGCAGGAAGTGCCTGCTTCTCACAGCCGCCAAGAGTTTCAACCCGAACCCCTGAGGCCCCGGATTTCCCCAGGCGACCTGCAAAACGGAATCTCCACTTTGTCGCTCCCCTCGCTGGGTGGATTTCCATTGCTGGCAAGAGTGAGCCACCGCAGCCTGCGGAAAAGGCCACCACCAATACATCAAACTCTCCACACATCCGCGTGCGAAGACTATTGTTTGTGTATGTTTTGTGGATGTGGGGAGTACCCCATTTGCAGAACACTCAATTAAGCTATGACGGCTACGCTCCTGCCGTGACAAGTTGCAAAATCAACAGATTTTCCATGGCCACTGCACCTGCAGTCACCAATCGCCACAGCGGCTGCAAGGAACCCCGCTGCGCCAAAGAAGTTGCCCGAGAGGTCCGCACCTGGACGTTAGCTTTGCGCCACTGGGAAGGCAACGATCCATGGGACTTCGGGCCACAAAAAATGGTGGGAAATATGTTTCGAGATATTTGTGTATTGCAACTATACCACAAAAATTGGAAAGGATAGAGGCGTTGTTCCTGTTTTCCAATGATGGCTTAAACATGTTTAACAGATCGGTCTTTTCCGGTATCATTACAAGGGCAACCTCAGAGAAGCCAGGGCTGGTGACGCTACCAGATCTGTGGCACCAGGCGTTCCAAGCCGGGGAAGCCGGCCTGCACGACACTCACAGGAAGCATCATGTGGCCTGATTCTCCACTCATTCCACTATTTTAGTCTAGAAGCATCTCGGCAATCCTCTCCATATCATTATAGATACATCATTACAGATTTCGAATATGTTCTAATCATTTCTACAGTTCTTGCATTTTCTTATGTCATTGTTTGGAGTGCAGCCTGCATAGCTTCGGCCCGTTTTCCTCCGCATCAACCCATGTTCCGCCCGAAAGTCCTTCACCACACGAAGGTGGGATATGACCCGCTTCAGCCTTGCTGGCATCTCCTCAAAGGTCCGCACCTGTTTGGCAGGCGCAGTACTGGAGTTGGCAAAGCTGGCAGTGAAAAAAGTCAAGCTACACCGGTGAAGGCAATGTTCACCACACCATTGCGCATCTGCCACCTGTGATGGGAGACCTGTATATTTGCGATCCCCAACCACTGGGCCACCAATGTGAGCCAAGTGCAAACGAATTTGGTGCCGCCGCCCTGTGATGATGCGAAGCCTCAGAAAGCTGCAGGCTGTGGAAGCGTGGGCCCCATGGACCCTTTGGGCGCTCAAGTGCTGAGAAACGGTCAGCGTGGTCCGGGAGCAGCGGCCCATTGCGACCTCGCTGGGTCTATGCTGGAGCCGTCCCAACCAATGAACCGGAGCATTCACCTGGTCCCTGGGTGGAAGCCAGGCGTGGCATAGTACCATGTAGTCCTCACAGCAGGTGGTAGCATCCAAAAACCGAGGGGTGTCAAAGGCAACATGCCCAGCATCACCATTCTTTTGCAACAACACCTGGATCCTGGAATACGTATGAATAGTTGGGTTTAGGGTCCAAAATTACTCTAAGTTGATAAATCGTGCTGTCAATTCTTCAGTCGAAGGTTCTCTCTTGACTTTGCCCATGGCTATCTGCATCTTGAGATCATCGAAGGCCTTCCTGCCAGTGGCGGCCAAAATAAGACCGGAACTCGGAACGTCCAGGCGATGCAAAAAACCATTCCTTGGGCCGGCCCGCCATGAGTCGACTAAGCCGTCTCTTTTTGGGGACCCTTTGAAGATTTTGAAGTCAAGACTATTCAAGACTATGAACTCATGCTCTGTCAAATTCTGCCAAACGTCCTCTAGCCTTTAGATGCAAATGGATGTGGCACTAAAACCGTTGTTGACATTGGTCCTTTGTCACCTGTTGTTGTTTGAAACGGGTTCGTATCATGTCGCATCAACCAATAAATAGGCAAACAAAATGCCTCAGTTTGTTGGAGCTTCTGCCTGCAACGAAATTGTCGTGGTGTCAGCCAGGCTCTTACGAAGTCGGAAAGCTTACTGCGCAGCACGCCTTCTGCTAGCCCTGCGGCTGTGGATGCTGTGGCATAGTCCACCTCCCACCCTGGTGGTTTGAAGATCACCAGCTGCTCAGGCAGCAGTTGAACCACATACGCTTCACCGATCCTGGATGATTTGGATGGGTCTGGCACACCCAGCCACTCTACTGGATGAATCTGGTCTGTTGCAGATTGCAGGTGCCACACAGAGTGAGCTGCGGCGTCAGACAAAAAGCCTGCGAACGAACTGGACCACAACACGGTTAAGGCTTCATCCACAAAAGCTTGCACAAATCCTTGGCCCTCTCCAGTTTCAGTCGCATATCGAAGGCGTTCAGCCCGCTGCGCAAGCTCACGTTGAAGACGGTGCAGTGCCAGAGGTGTTGCTGAGCATGGTGGGAGCATGCTGATTGACCATGCCAACTTGGCCATGTTGTCCACGCTTAGATGGGATGCATCACCACGTGTCAGTCTACACATTGCCTCCCAACACAATTGGCTGCTTTCGTGTGCTTCCGCGGATAAGGACGCAGCAGCCCACATCCCAACCACTAATTTGGAGAAACTCAGATCCTCCAAATCGCTACCAGGCTCCAGATTCCAACTCTTAGGCCTTTCCCCTAGCTGACTCAGTTTGGCAAGTCTCCAGCTCTTGTCTCCCAAGAATTCAGCTGTGACTTCCCTGTCCACCAGTGTAAGGGCAGCGCACCATTGATCCTGTCGTTCGCATGCGGTGGCCATGGCATTGCAGCACACTTCATCTGTCTGCCCACCGTGCTGCTGCAGCTGTGCCACCAAATGGACGGCCCAAGGCCAGGTGGGCCATCTGCCCGCAGTGAAGGCGCTCAAACCTAGGCGTAACAGTCATCACATGTCATCACATGTCATCACGACACACGCCCATGCCGGGCCCCGTTGCCATGACTTTCAACCACGCGGCGACTATTCTGACTCAGACTAGGCACCAACTGCCACAAACTATATAAGTGTTCTCAGGATTCATGCTGAGAAACTGGCACCCAGCTGAATGGGACTGCAGGAGTGCGATACAAACATGCTTGCTGATTGCCATCTGCCTGCCTTGGCTTCAACGGCCGTGAAGGAGCCTTGGCTGAGTTGTGTGGAAGCAAAAGCCTTTGAAGGTGTGTTGCTACCCAAAACAAAGCTTCATCATGCCAAATGACCGAGAACTGAAGGAACGTTAAAAGTAGCTGGCATTTGAGGGGACTTGACTTGAGGATCCTTGGAAGTTCAGGTCAAGCGCAAGCTGCTTAAAGTCTCAAATCGTCCGTTTCCATGCAAGAGCAGCTCTTTGACTATCCAGCAGAGGAGCTGTAGGTGATAGCATCTGCTGAGATCTGTTGGCACTTCAGGTCATTCAGCAGCATCTGGGCACTTACCCAGCTAAAGCCTCGAACTAATGGCCAATCCGGCAGGGGCGGTTTATAGCGTTTCTGCGGCAACGCTGGACTATGTCAAGCTACGCTACGCGCATGTCACTGTTGTTCACCTTACAACATCTGACCACGACCCACCCAGGGCCTCTGCATGCAAGAATTGCGGCGTTGTAGACAACGGTGTTAAGCTTTACATCGCAGTCCTTGAAGTCGACTAACAGCGACAAAGCCACTTGCCAAGCCCCAGCCTTGGAATTGCCCAATTTGCCCATGGACTGTGGCATTTCTATGCCTTTGCTGAGGGTATCTGGGGCTGCTTGAGACCCATACGGCCCATACGCAACGTGACAGATCAATCTCGACGTAATATCGATATCAAAAAACATGCTTGTTGGTGAGATGTCCCATCTCTTGTATCACCCGTCTACTAAGGTGGGTCATCTCACCCAACTACCTAAAACATCCTAAAACAGTACTTCAAAAGATTGGTGAATATGGGGCGGTTTGCGAAAACAATCAGTTAAATTCGCCCTCAAAAAAAAGTACAACAGGTTGTCAAATTGTCAAAATATCTAAACTAAAATGCCTCAGGTTTGGTCCCTTCGGCACCCCCCATGTTTGAGCCACGGCCATTAACCCCATGGGGCCTTCTCGCATGCAGCGATCGCAGCACCAAGGGAGACTTCATTGGGGCTGACGCGTGGCAGCATACCATCCACAATGCTCAAGATTTCTGGCCAACGCACGGCCTTCTCACATGCAGAGATGACAGTACCTAGGGGCCACGAGAACTCCTGCAGAAACGGGATGGGAAAAATGCAAAATAGGACCAATTGATGTGCAAAAACATATTGTGCGTGTGATCCAATCTATTGACTTTTCCACACTGGAATCACCCTGATGAGAGTACCATTACCCGGCCCCAAAAAAGTAGGCCATCAGTCCTAGCTATGACTTCATCCTCCCATGCTTCGATATTTACAAAAAAAACACTGCTGAATCACAGGGAGGTACTGTAGCTCACCACATTCAGCTTCACCCGAAAGTGTCGAGCAGTAGCTTCTGATAGAAAATCAATGGCAGATCGCCAGTGCCCTTTGCCCAGGCTCCTCACAGTCACGGCCGCCAGCACCTCATCCAGCACCCCAGGACTGATGGACAGGGCGTTTCGCCATGCCTGGGCGGCCGCGCATCCTGTCATGGCCGCAGTGCGATGGAATCGGTTCACCACCCGAGAGCTCCCCAAGTTCGTCAAGGAGGCCAGGACGTGCGACCAAGGACCACTCTGCCAGGCCTCACCAAGCCCGCAAGTCTATAGACATGTAGAGACAGTCTTTAAAATTCTATAAATACAATGCTGGAAGGGAACGAGTCCAGAGCCAGTTCTAACGGGATATGATGTTGTTCTGCGTTGTTATTTATGTATATAAAATGAATGTGTATATATTATATATATAAATATATACTGTATATACGTATGTTCAGGATTTCAGATCAAAGCTGGGCGGGTTACTCCAGAACGGAACAACCCTCTCACCTTGGCATGATGACCGGTGCCGGCTTCCACCCCGAAGGGCGCCATCTCCAACCTTTGCTGCAGGAACTCAAAGCAGTTCGTGCGACCCGTGGCCAAGGCTATGAAGTAAGGTGACACATCTTCAAGCCAAAACAGCTACGTCTTGCAATGTTGTGCTATGTCATGTCCATCACAGCACTGCTGTGGTACTATCCGGCATGTTGGAAGGACCCTTTTCCAATGTGCGGTCGCTCAGGTCCTGCCATCTATTTTCCTTCAAGACATCAGCGAAATCATGGGCGTGCGAATGCACCTCTGCTGCCGCCCGTCCAAGAAGGGCAGCTATGGCAACACAGTCCTCAGCACAGAAATGGAGGGCACAACACCAAAGTGAAGACTGACAAGGAAATAAAAGCTGACCACCTGAGCTCAAATCAGCTTGCCCGCATGAGCCCAGACCACATCCTGCCAAAGAGAGGCCTCAGTAGATTTAATTTAAGTCGGCAAGTGCAGCCGGATATCATCTGAGTAAAATGTGTGACTTACATGTGGTTCCTACAGCTCTCAGCTCCCTGACTGCACGACAAACAAACCGCTAGAACGGAGCCATGTCTGGAATTGTGTCGAGAGTTTAGACAGACTACAGTAAAAGATACCATCCCACGGAATCGTTCAGAAAACCTTCACCTCTGAGGTACTCCTTGACTATGCCCTTAAGCTGCCTGTGATGTGTGCTTGTGCTGGTAGCGCAGCCAGTGACATTGCCCAAAGGCCAGTTGCAGAGAGTTGGGGCACCCCACTTCTCAAAGTTCTGCATGACTCCGCAAGAGCTTTGGCTAAACCTCACCGCCACACAAACATTTGCTTTGTAATATATTTTGGGGGTCGGTCAAAACTGGAGGATACCCTCGAAATTGCAATTTGAAAGTGTGGATTTAATCTTGATTTGGGAGTATGCGTTTTTTGGGCAAATCCATTTTGACATCCAATACAGTGACCTTGCTGGCCAAGATTTTCGCCTCATCCATTGTTGCTCGCTTCCATTAAGAGCGCAACTGATTGCCACCTTTCCATTCAGAGGTGCAAAAGAGATGTCCAGGGCAGTCAAGGATGTCCTGGCACCAGTCACATCAGAAAGCAAAAGAATGGGAATGGTTCTTCTTTTTCTGGCGCTTTGGATGCTTCGGATTGCAGAGTCTAGCGTTTATTGGCATGTGTTGGTATGTGTTGCACACGTTCCGCCAAGTTTTTCAAAGTCCACGTCTCCAACAGCTGAGGCGGTGACAAGCTTGCAATGGACCGAGGGAGTGACCTCAGGCCCAGCTGCTCCAGCTCTGATTTTGTTTGGCAAAAAGAGCTGAGGTTAAGACTCCACCAGCAGCCTGTCTCGGAAGTACAGCTGCGAGTTGCACGCCTCAGCGCAGCGAGGTTGGATGATATTAGTATATGATATTAGTATATGATATTAGTATATGATATTAGTATATGATATTAGTATGTCATGGTGCTACCAAGGCCAGGGCTTGCAAGCACATGAATCCATCACTAAAGTAGACCGTGGAATGGTGGGTTTTGCCACCCATGTCGGGGACTTGGATATACGAGATATTGACATGCTTCAAGCCTCACCCCTTACCACCAAGGAGCAATGCTGAGGGACTCCAGCATGCTGCTGACTCTTGGAGACCCTTCCTGATGAGCCAAGCAGGTCCAAATCTCGAAGGACAGTCATGTTCACCAGGCAGATCCGGCAGATCTCCCTTCAACTGATATTACCTGGGGAAAAGCGTCGTCTTTATCGCAGGTGGTGGCCCTCCCAGCATGACATGCCTCTCGTGGTGAGCCAGCGTGCTGCACTTCACCTGCAATGTAGAGGTTCAATGAAAAGCACCTCAGGCCTAACTGCCTCGGCTCCAGCATAGACGAAGGTCCATGGCCATCTTGCCAAATCCAGCATCTGCTACCCCTATCCATCCTATCCCCTTGTGTGCCTGTGTGCCATGGTTAAAACATGGTAATCACAATTAATCCTAATTAATTATCCATATCTCACCATATTCATAGATGTATGAATACTACACCTCAGCCACCCTGCCAGGTCTGTTCGATGCAGCTGGGCCCCAGACAGTCCTGACGCAGCAACGCCAACACCTCTTTGAGGCCAGCGTCCGTCAGTTTGTTGCCACCTTGACAGGTCCCAGAATCAAAGACGGGAATGGTCCTTTGCATGTGCCTAGTTCAACTTCTTCAACTTCAAGGGCTTCTTAGTACTTCTTAGTTCAATGGCTTGTTTCAATGGGATACCGGCTCCATCTTGGTAGCTCTCCACCATGAAATCTCCTGGGGGGCCCTGCCAAGGTTCAGCTCTCGCAAAGGGTGCCCATGCGCTTTGCCTGTCAGAATAAGGTTGACGAGGCACTTGACATTTCTTGACCAAAAGTGCAAAAACTAGGAGTCACCCATACCATCTGGGGAGGAATAGGAGGATTCTCTGGCATGTCTGGGTAGATTCAGCCTATTTTGGAACGATTGGAGACCGCCAATGCAGAGGCAACACCTTAGGCCCCGCACAAATCATGGCTGTCCGGACCTTGGCACAGCTGCGCCGACGCCCAATCCACAGTTGCAGCTGTCGTTGCTGAGGGCTGCTACGAGGGCTTGAAGGTCCCCATCTCCCAACGAACGGTTGGACGCGTCGATGATGCCCCAGCCGTTTCCAAAGTGTAGCCACGCCTGGCGATACGAGGCTGCCAACTTTGGCTGTGCCATATGTCGGGTTGCCAATGCAAATTTTGAGATGCATTGGAGGGATGCTGGTACTTTTTCAGAACATGCTGTTCTTCTGTTCCTCGAATTTCCTGTGGCATGCGATCGATGGTAATCTAGGATTTAATGTGAGGTAGCGGTAGGGATCTGCCATTGAGAACATGAAACTCGCGGCTTGAATGTCTCCAGCTGCTTCGATGGGGAAACACTTTGTACTGTCGCAGTCTTATTTTTAAAAAAAGATTTGAAAAGCACTCAAGCAGTATATAATTAAAATCAAAAAGAGATGGAAAAATAGTGGGCTGAAGATGACTACCACCCATAAGTTATTGCTCAAAAGCCCCAGCCCAAGTTGATCTGCCAGTTGTATTGTGACACTAGTTCTGTCCGAATATCCTGACCAAACATTGCCAAGGCTATGTACATATTCTATATTGTTCTATCGTATTGATTCGTATTGCACATGCTTCGGGAGCACATTTAACTGAACATCCATTGACCTTAGTCTTGTCCCATTTGGAATTGCAAGGAATTCTAGGGGGGCTCATAGGGAAAGGCAACCTCCAAAAGTCTAATCATCAAATTTCAGTCCTGTTGTGGATTGTTTAGCTGGTGAGAAGCGGCAGGCGAACGGCGAAGGTGATTAATGCTTGATTTTCGCACAGGCTCGGTTTCAGCCAATGGCACTGCTACCCGCACGCTTGAAGCGTAGGCTGCATGGCAATTGTAAGTGAGAAGCCAGAAGCCAGAAACAAAGATAGTGCAAAGATGATGCAAACGCAGTGTCATTTGTGCTTCTCCCTGTCATGAACACCTGTCCTTCGTCGGCTCCGACATATGCAAAAATCGGAGTTACGCTTGCAGGAGCTACCAAAAAGAAGTGAAACGTTCCGTGCTACGATGAGCGGTGTCAGGGATAAAAGAAAGATGTCATAGAACTAACCTGATGAAAACCTCTGCTGCTCCAAGCAAAGACCTGACACCGGCGTTGTCCAAGCAAAGATCAGAGCAGCCCTGTCCTGCTTTCACTCCTATAGGAGAGCAGTACTTTGGGGTTAAACTCGCTCGAGGAGGGTCTTGCCTTGGGCACGACTAGATAGAGAACCGAAGAGCCACCTGGTTTGTTGGTGCTATGAGCTAGGGAAAGCGCAGTGACATGACACGAATAGAAACTCAAATTCAAAATCTGTCCACAGATCTTTGCGTGTGCACTGTTTGTGCATGTTTGTGTATTCTGAACGTGTAGCCTACCCTAAGATGCGATCCGCACCTGCGAAAGGCATTGTCAGAGTTTGTTCATCATCCATCAGAATCCAAAATGTTCAATTTCCAGCGGTAAAATGATCTCCGAAATTCATTTCCGGTGCATCTTCCGTTCTCAGTCTCTTAGGCTCTTCTGCAACAGGTGACTGTCACAACGGTGCCGCGTCAAATCTCGATGGTTACCTGAAGCTTGGCCTGGGACGGCGTGATTGAAATTGACTACACCGAATACCTCACCACAAAGAAAGTGGGCATGGGTCACAATTGGGTGCCCCAACAATTAAAAGGGCCATATCACCTAGTACCTAGAGAGATATCAGTAGATTAAGGGCTGGAAGTTTTGACCTATGCAAATTTGGATGCAGTAATAGTTTGTACTTGCTCCAGATTTTGCCTAGCTTTTCACAGCACGGCCCAGCCGGATTTTCTTTATTGAATTCATCCGCACCTTCTGCCAGGTGACCTTGTCATTTGGATCTTCTCCTGGTTCTCCGGATGCTGCACTGAAGGCCTGTTGCTTTTCCTCACCTTTTCGTGCAGTCTTCTCAAAGTGCTTGCTGATGAGCTGGCGCAAGGGGATGCAATTGGATGCAACGGGCACAGCTGATGGGGACGGGGCTGATGGACTCAACCTGTTAGGGCCATGATCTTCAAAGCTGGAGAGTGACGTCATGTCTTGACTTGGTCCAATCAAACATTCACCAACCAAGGTGACACCCAGATCGCAGCTTTCCAAAGTAACTCTCTGACATTTGAGCACGAGGTCGCCTGCCAAAGCTGAAGGTGGAATTTCAGCTCGCTCTCCAGCTTCTCCCTCAGTCAGGCCATTGCTGCTCTGAGGTGGGAGAGGAGAGGGAGAAAGAAAAGAAAAGGACCTGCGAGGTCTTGCGTGTACTTAGAGGTGCGATCCCAGTCTGTCCATATCCAACCTGAAGCCAAGATAAAATATATTCGTGCCGGAATATGTACCCAGTCAACCGGACTCTGTGCCCAGTCGCTCGACATCAGAAGCCTCCACCTTTTCAGCTTTCGTGGCTTCAGCCTTCCGAAATTGTGGCAGGATGTGGCACGTACTCTACAGATGTACCAGATCAGTGAAAGCAGTTGTCAGATTGGCAATTTGCTTCTCACCGTCACCCCCTTGCCCTGTAAGAAGACAAACCCACAAGCACGCGCTCCTGCACGAGTTTCACAGTTTCTCGTGCGTCCCTGGCCATCTTGACCATATCTGTTTTGACCTCAGGGGTGCTTAGGAGGACGCCATCTGAGCTAATTCCTCTCACCAATTGGATGTAACAGTGGCAAACAAACACCTCAATGCAGACCTAGTCATATAGACAAGCACCATGTGCAGCGGACGTGTCTTTCGAGAACCTCCCGGACTATTGACTATTCAGCCACGTGTTCATTCACCATCATTCACCCATTTATTGATTTGGATGGCTCCAGTACAGTACCTCATCTATCTTTGTCCACTGTTTGTCTATCTTTACGATATTAATTACAGTACCATACAGTACCTATCTATCTGTCTATCTATCTGTCTGTCTGTCTATCTATCTATCTATCCATCTATCTATCTATCTATCTTTTTATTTAGCTGTCTCTCTATCTATTTGTATGTCTGTCTATCTGTCCATCTATCTATCTATCTATCTATCTAATCTAATCTAATCTAATCTAATCTAATCTATCTATCTTATAGTTGATCAGTCCGTCCGTCTGCCTCTCTCTCAAACAGTCCATCTCTTGGGTCAGCCGATTTGGCCATGAATTCATCTTCAATATCAACGTACAGTACATCAACTGGACTGTTCTGATATCCAATATCTGTTCCTTCTCTTGATTTGTTGAGCCATTCATTGCTCACGCATGACACTTACAGTCCCTTCGAAAATGATGTCCATTCATCTTCCATGCAATCACCATTTCCTCAACACAATGCAAAAAACACTACGATGCAAACAAATGCCCCACTTCTCACCAGCCGGTCACCCTTGTCCACTGGGCATCGAGCGTGAAGGGCCGCTCTCACATTGTCTACCTTGGTAACCAAATAGGCAAACAAGGTACCCGGTAACATGGCCAGCTGTCACAGGGGTCAAAAAACACCACAGGGCTACCAAAACTGTGCCATCTGCACAATGTACACAGGAAACAAACGGAAAAAGGGCTGCACAGCAACCACCTGATGGAGTAGAAAAGGAAAACGCTCCAGGAACTATGTGAAAGAGCAAGGAAATCCGCACATGCCAGGACACACCAAGACTAGCAAAAGGAAAAGCATAGATCCATATATATATATATACTATGTAGACATATATAGACCCACTAAAGGGTCACAAAGGATTGCACGAGTCAATCCGCACATTTCACACGGCCAAAACAGCCTGGATCATGAAAATCTCCATTTTCAATAGGTAAATACTCTGAGAGTCTGTAAGCACGAGCACGCCTAACCCTTATATGTTAGGCAAGGATTCCTTGAGGTTAGCATAATAGTTTTAAGGGTTAGAAGCGGGTCTCGTCTGTAAATGGGCCATTTTCCATAGCCAGGTTAAATTACCAGAGTAGCTCGACATGACTCAGCCTGTCCATGACATCTGATCCGAGCGGCACATCCAACAAACATCAACCACGAATGCTTCAGGCAGCCGAGATACTGGAGATGTGTTGGACCAGTTAGATTGATAATCTCCCCGCCGCAGGTTGGACCAACCAGCCTGCGATGGCAAATCCATGGCAGAATACAGCGAGCATCACCGGTCTCCCGGTCTCCCCTGCCTGGGCAGTGTCAGCCACAGCAATGAGGTCGCTCTCCTAGGCCAGATGCCGCCAGCATGAACACATCTTCCAGCCGAAAGTCACAAACTCTCATGGAGTTGTGCAATGGCCAATGCGACAGTAGGTTTCATGGGCCACTGCAGGATCTGCTGGTGCCAGTATTGCAGAGACAAGTGCCAGCAATGTCAAGAAATGAGAGCCTCTAGAGAAGCATCCCACAATATTGCGCGCATTATATATATATGTATACATATAACTAGTATGTCATATTTATCCCAAATCCCAAATAGGATTGGAAAAAAAAAGAATGAAACCACCCAGAATACAGCAACCATCAACCCTGAGATCCATCGGCTACATCCAAGGAGCCGCAGAGTCGAGGGACAAACCTGCACAACCCCCAGGAGCTTTGCATATGACATTTTGGTTCATCTTTGTGCAATACGAGTAGCTTCATTTGAGACCCAGTGTAGGGTTGGCACGGATGGGCACACAGCAAATTCATATATATACATATATAATTGTATATTATACATATATATGCAATAATCAAACGAACTTCATCAATATGCTCAGCTTCTACGAATTCACACCATGGTCCAATGGTCCACTGCACGATACTCTGCTATCACTATCTATCACTGCTAGTCTTGCTGCCGTGCAGCCCACGAATTTCATGATTTCCACCACGTGATCTGAACTCATCTTTTCTGCAAGGAAGAGGGCTCCTGCAAGCGGACTTCTCGCCAGAGTTCCAACCCACCAGTCACATAAACATGCCCGGAAAATCAAAACATTATCTTGATCTTTTCATATAGATGTTTCTATAATTCCTTGTGCTCCGCGACTCTGATGAAGCAAGCACAACACCACCATCTGAAATTATTCTTGCTACAAATCCCTCAGCCAAACTGTCATGTGCCTCCCAAGCGTGCAAAGTGCTTGAGGGACCTCAAACGGCATATCCAACTGTGGGTCCTGTGCATTCATGTGCATTCTAGTGTCCCCATAGGGGATCATGGTACACCCCATTCATGCGGCAAAACGTGTGCAGCTGAGCCACTCGATGACCATGAGGCTGACCTGCTGGGAGGTGCAGTGGGACCAGCCCTGGAGTGCCTTTTTTTGTCACCTATCTTCACCTGCTGGACATATGCCAAGGCGCAGTGCAATACTTGAGGGCAGACAGCATCGTGACAGCGCGCTGCACCATGACTTTGAACTCGTGCTCCTGAAGGTTGAAGTGAGGAGGTAAGCACACCTGGGCTTGGTGCGGCTTAGTCAAACTAGCGTGAACAGATGAGCCTGGATGGGCTTTTGATAGGATTTTGATTGGATTTTGATATGCTAAATACAGGTTGTCTAGAGCCCTTGAAAAATCAGTCCTCCCCTTGCTGAAGCAAGAGTAACTCCAGCTAGCTACTGCTCAAAACACCTTTCTTGGGACCCCCACACCAGACACCAATCATCCCAACTCTATATATGACCTCTTTACACCAAGACAGCTTGAGCAGCCTGGCCCCATCCCCTGGTCCAGTCTGCGGCTCCTTGAGGCCGAACTGGTCCTGGGTTCGCAGTTGGTGCCGAAAATCATACATGGACAAAAACATTTGGGTCGATGTGTGCCATTGTGTGGATTTTCCCAGCTGCCAATCCCAGCCCCAACCCCAGAAGTCACAGAACCGAGCGGCTGCCTTCAATCCTTTCAACACCTCAGTCTTGCATTTTGTGTTGAATTGCCTTCACTGTGCCCAGGACCAATGGTACGCAATAGATCCTACGCAATAGTGTTGCTCCATGTCCTAGAGTCCTAGAGTCACAAAAAACGACTCGGCACTGTCAACAAGTACTTACAGGTAAGACTGTAGGACAGCATGCAATATGCCCGGGGACAGACACGTCTGTCAGCGTGAGGGCCACACAGAATTGCAGCAAATGTCTGCTACGTTTTAAGCAAGACTGCATGTTCTTGGATGTAAAATCCTAACATCTTCTAACATCACCGAACCACTCCGCATTTCAAGCATCAAGACAAGCTGCTTCATTTGCCATTTCCCGTTCGGTAAAATCAAGCCGACTCTCATCCCATTTCGCCTCGATGGGAATGCGGTTCCATCGTTCCAAGCACAGAAAGTGACTCCAAAGTGGCCAAGAAACGAAGGGGCTCAACGGCTGTAGCGGACGAACCTTGGAGGTACCATCCTGGCCGTCTGGCGGCTACAACGAAAGGAGTCACACCTTAGTCACCTTCGGATCTAGTTTCCACTGGCACCGATCATGTGGGGTCCCATGTGTGTACTTAGAGAGGTTGCATGCACCTCCAAGTGCTGATGTTGATTCACTGTTTCCGGCAATGTGTGGTTACTTTTGGAGAGTGTCCTAGAACATTGCTTTGGTTAACCTCGATGCTCTCTTTGAACCTGGAACTTCGACCCACTTCAACGATCTTCCAACTACCCACTTGGCCTCCAGTTCCTTCAAGCGTTTCCCCTTAGAAGTCAAAGACCGTCAAATATAAATTTTCTGAGTCATGCTTCAAGAGAAGATGATGCCCGAAGATGCCTTTAGACATGTTTGGTGGCTCGCAGAATGAGCAGTAGGTAGGATTTGTGAAGAAATTTGTCAAATTCAAACATAGACACAAACATCTTGCCGCTAATCATTACTTCAAGACCATAGCGAGGTATGGATCTACTCACCAAGTCAAGAAGAGAACAGGGAATCCATGAACATTGTCACAGCACAAACTAATTGCAACGGCAGGGAAGAAAAAACCGCCCTTGGGGAGGTGAAATAAACCTCACTGCCACACTGCCCAAAAAGAAATGATCCGTCCATGACCTTGCTGTTTCCCATCTCTGACGGATTGGAGATAAAATGGTGAACCCAACAGGGAACCCCAAGCAGATGCCTGCAAAAACACAGCAAGCAAACCACGAAAAAATATCACTGGATGAATGGTGACGACCGTGGCAGGACAATAGGAGAAGAGAACATGTGGGCACTGCCAAGGATGGAAGTGGGGCGACGTCCATCTGGTGCCTTATCGTTCTGGCAGCCAAGCATCTGAGAAAAAGAGAGTTCGGGACTTGCTGGGAAATTGCGGATCCTCATCGCCAGACAGAGGCAAGGCGCTGATCTTTAGATTTTGATGGCATGTATGGAGGTTTGTTCAGAGGTAAAAAGTGTCAAGATGTTTCAAGCAGCACTGGCACAAAAATCAAGTTTGATGAGTGAGGTGCGAAAGCTGACAACAGGTCGCCCGTACGTGCAACATAAGGAAGCGACCTAGCATGAACCCATGACAGCAGTCGCACGGTATCCTTTTCGATAGGCTTTGCAGAGGCATGGGACGGCCAGGTCGCCCCCAGAGGCTAAGTAGCAAGCCTAAAGTTTATACATATCACATCTCTATGCATAGATAGATACATACATGCATACACTCATTACACTACACTACACTACACTACATTACACTACACTACATTACATTACATTACACTACACTACACTACATTACATTACATTACACGACACTACATTACATTACATTACATTACATTACATTACACTGCACTACATTACATTACATTACACTACACTACAGTACACTACACTACATTACATTACATTACACTACATTACATTACACTACATTACATTACATTACACTACACTACACAACATTACAATACATTACACTACACTACACTACACTACATTACACTACATTACATTACATTGCACTGCACTACACTACACTACATTACATTACACTACACTACACTACATTACATTACACTAGACTACACTACATTACATTACACTACATTACATTACACTACACTACATTACACTACACTACACTACATTACATTACATTAGATTACACTACACTACACTACATTACATTACACTACACTACACTACATTACATTACATTACACTACATTACATTACACTACACTACACAACATTACATTACATTACACTACACTACACAACATTACATTACATTACACTACACTACATTACACTACACTACACTACATTACATTACATTACACTACACTACATTTCATTACATTACACTACACTACACAACATTACATTACACTACACTACATTACATTACATTACACTACATTACATTACACTACACTACACAACATTACATTACATTACATTACACTACACTACATTACATTACATTACATTACACTACACTACATTACATTACACTACACTGCACTACACTACATTACATTACACTACAGTACATTACATTACATTTCATTACATTTCATTGCAAAACATTACATTACATTACAAAACACTACATTACATAACATTACAAAACACTACATTACATAACATTACATTACATTACACTACACGACATTACATTACATTACACTACACTACATTACATTACATTACGCTACGCTAGACTACATTACATTAGATTACACTACACTACATTACATTACACTACACTACACTACATTACATTACACTACACGACAGTACATTACATATCATTACATTACATTACATTTCATTACATTCCATTACGTTACACTACACTACATTACACTACACTACATTACATTACATGGCACTACACTACATTACATTACATTACACTACACTACATTACATTACATTACACTACACTACACTAAAGTACATTACATTACATTGCATTACTAACACATTACATACATACATACATTACATACATTACATACATTACATACATTACATACATTACATACATTACATACATTACATACATTACATCCATCCATACAGACAGACAAACAGACATACATACAAAACATTACAGGGCATTACATAACATTACAAAACATTACACTACATTACATGAGGTTACATTACATTACTTAACATTACATTACATAACACTACATTACATAACATTACAAAACATTACACTACACTACACTACATTACATTACATTACACTGCAAAACATTACATTACATTACATTACATAACATTACAAAACATTACAAAACACTACATTACATAACATTACATTACATTACAAAACATTACATAACATTACAAACCACTACATTACATAACATTACATTACATTACACTACATACATTCATTACATACACATTACATTCATACATTACATACATACAATACATACATACATACATGCATACATACATACAGACATACAGACATACAGACATACAGACATACAGACATACATACGTACATACATACATACAATAGATTACATTATTACATACATTACATTACATTACATTGCATTGCATTGCATTGCATTACATTACATTACATTACACTATTTACATATGTACATACATACATAGATAGATAGATAAATAGATAAATAGAGAGATAGAGAGATAGAGAGATAGATAGACAGGGGGATAGAGAGATAGATAGAGAGAGATAGATAGAGAGAGATAGATAGAGAGAGATGGATAGGTAGAGGTAGATAAGAGAGAGAGAGAGATAGAGAGAGATAGAGATAGATAGGGTTAGATAGAAGAGATAGACAGGGATAGATAGAGATAGAATGAGATAGAATGAGATAGAGATAGATAGAGATAGATACATTGATAGAGATAGATAGAGATAGGTAGAGATAGATAGAGACAGATAGAGATAGATAGATAGATAGATACATAGATAGATACATAGATAGATACATAGATAGATGCATAGATAGATACATAGATAGATACATAGATAGGTACATAGATACATAAATACATAGATACATAAATACATAGATACATAAATACATAGATACATAAATACATAGATACATGGTACATAGATGGATACATATATCCATACATACATAGATAGATAGATAGACAGATAGATAGGTAGATAGATAGGGATACATAGAGATACATAGATATAGATAAATAGAGATAGATAAATAGACATAGATATAGATATGGATGAAGATATAGACATACATGATATTTATTCACATACATTGATGTAGATATAGATATAGATGCAGATGCAGATACAGATATCGATAAGATAAGATTATCAGATAGATAGATAATATCATCAAATAGATAGATAAGACAAGAAAAGAAAAGATGAGACAAGATAAGATAAGACACGATAAAATACAATAAGATAAGATATGGTAAGATAAGAAAAGAAAAGGTAGATTCTAGATAAGATAAGATGAGATCAGGTAGACAAGATAGGATAAGATAAGATCAGATAAGATCAGATAAGATAGATAAGATAAGGTAAGATAAGAGAAGATGCGATAAGATGAGATAAAATCAGATGAGATAAGACAAGATGAGATAAGATAAGATGAAAAAAAGATAAGATAAGGTAAGACTAGGCTAGACTAGACTAAATAGATGGATGGATAGATAGGTAGGTAGATAGATACGTAGGTAGGTAGGTAGGTAGATAGATACGTAGGTAGGTAGGTAGGTAGGTAGATAGATACGTAGGTAGGTAGGTAGATAGATATTTATATATATATATGGATATGATTTATTCGAAACATCAATGCAAAGTCAGAGTTGGAATCATACTTACTAATTTATCTACCATCCCGAGGGGTTCTCAGGGATGGTACTTACCCAGCCATGAGACACCGCAGATGCGCGCGCTTCGGACGAGATTCGAAGAGTGCCACCTCTTCAATCCATTTTTCGAGCTGGGGGCGAGCAGAGGTCCGGGAGGTCCGGGAGGTCCGGTTCTCTCGTGAGGTCAGCCACAAATGCACGATGATCACCACCTAAAGATTACAACATATGGTGTGAATATATAATAATATAATATAATATATACATATAGTCTCATAAGTCTCATAAGTCTTATGGCGTATTACAGTGTATAGCATAATGTATAAAATATATACCATATCATGCATGCGTCACCGCGTCACCATATCGGTCATCATGGCGCCTCACGGTCCAAGGCATGAGCCTCCCACTTTTTATAGCTCGAACAAAAGCCGCACGGCTGACTCAAGATATTTCCACTTTCAACCTGGGCTATGGATGGCTATGGCACCCTGAAACAACAAAAGGAGCTGCGAATTATGGATGTTCATCCCCAATCATTTTTGCAGCATAGGTTTTGGCCCATCCCCACACGCGAGTTTCTCAATTTAATATGGCACCCCTTACGAAAAATTGGCTTGCCTATGAGAAAAAAAGGGAATTGTATATGAATATGTATGAATGGGTCCACCAGTTTAAGAACCCCGTAGACTCTATAGGTAGCCATTTTTTGCCTGTCAGCCTCAGACCTTCACGTGACCCAAAAAAAGAAGCTAGGACTAGGAAGTCCCCTAGGAGCTTGTGAAGTTCAACTGGAAAGCAAGTGTTTCATGAAAATCACGCACTGCATCTAAGCCACGACATTAAGGAAGTCCTTGTCGTTCACTTTATCCCTCAGGATCGGATACTCTTGTGATGGGAGGTCAAAGGGAGAAGCTTGACAGTACTACTATGCAATATAAAAATGTTCAAACAGGTGCCATAGGTGGCAAAAATTGACCGCCGCTTTATCAACGTGCTATCCAGCTGCTCAATGGATCAATGGAAAAGGTTGTGGCACGATGCTTTGAAATAGCCAGCCAAAATTCAGAGAGACCAACTAAATGTAGACTGGAGGAAGCGCCTAAGACATCCTAAGACTAAAGACAACAAGCGAGGCGAATAGCCACTTCGCACCACCAGCAAGCCATCACCACTTCGCATCTTCAATCGAGCATCTGTCTCAGGATCCTCTTCAAGAAGTTGGCTCCAGATCGCACAAACTGGGTCAGGAAGCCATTCATCATGTCCGCCTGCACACGTCTTGCCGCCATCCCCCTTTTTTGCACCAAGGGCTCGTAACTATGCCCTAGTAAGCAAATGTGGCAGACGTGCCTGCTTTTCAAATGACAGCTGCAGTTGGTAGCTCGACCATCTGTCCTTAGCTGAACCGCGCTGCCAAAGCCGTTGCACCTGCACCGTTGATCTTAGTCTCACACGTGGACCAGGCGGAGTTGACGACCCACGTGCTGTCGCAAAACCACCAGGAGGGACAATTCATCGGTCTCATCCTTGGAGCATCTTGGAACTTGGAATTGAGCTAGCCCAACCATGCCCAACCCACCAATAATTAAATAGTTGCTGAGCCTAGTGCCCAACCCACAGCGCTCCGCAGGTCCATAATCTCGGTCCTGGATGTGTGACGTGGGTTTTCCAAGCTCTTGGCAAAGAAATGCATACATGGAAGGGGGAGATGATCAAGTGGTGCCTTTTCTCGCCCACAAAGCCATTGTAAAAAGGACATTGTAGGAAGTCTCATCTCCAAGCTCTGAAGGATGATGAAGGATGAACCTACTCCACAACTTGAACCGCCCACTTTATCAAGTGCATCAACCCCAAGGCCCCAAGGCAAAACAAAGCGGTGAAAGCAGGAACGGCAGGCAGCAGGTCCTGGCAACTTCCCTAGCATTGGCAATCCATCTGAGACGCCGATCCAGCATCTCTTTGTACTCCATATGCGGGGCTTCGATTCGCCTCACCAGGGCGTGGGGGTGGCCTCTGTCAATGACACAAAGTTGAAACAGAAACCGGTTGCTCCATGGGTGATGCATCAAAATGACCTAGCTATATCTAGCTTCTAAAATTGCATAAAATAAATCATCTGCAGTATCCTGGGCCCCTGCTCACTAAATTTTGGCCCGTGCCCAGGCCGTGCCATCGAGGGGCGGAAGCTCGGTCATTGCCCACTCACGCCACTCTTGCGCCACCAGGAAGGTCGGAAAGTTACTGACGAAGTCGCCTTTGGCATTCCTGACTGGCTTTCGCTGTTGGGCTCCCGGATTCTTTGGGGGCGAAAGCCTTGGGGAGGACTCCATCTCGAAAAACCCCTCAATGCGCACCCCACCATGACTCGTAATGCAACTGGGCTGAGCTAACAGCTAGCAGCTATCAAATGCTCCCAAGTACAAGCACCACGATGAGCGCGCACAATGCTCGTTCTTGTACAAAAGCTGGGGAGTGCAGGCGGAAAATATTCAGAGTCTGGTTGGACCCAAAGCAACTTCCTTGTGCCCGTGCCAGAAATGCCGTGGAATGCTCCCAGTACACCCATAATCCATAAACTTGCCATACAAGCGACCACATCCGATGCCTCAGGCTCCAAAGCTAGGACCGGCTGCTGGACTGCCATAGGCAATGAAACGGTATCTGTGGATACAACCTGATACGACCTTTGATGCCTGGCCTACATGAAAACTGTGCCTACTCTGCACTCTCAACGAGACGGACCATTTCCAGTCAAACCTAAGAGGAAAAATTGGCGAAGTGCCAATATTATCTTGTTGGTCAAAACTTGGAATATGTTGAAACTGAGTTTAAACTTTCACCGCAAAGTATTGTTATATAATTGGACTCGCCACAACCAGTGTCCAATCTTCCCTGGTGAGTGGGTTTTGCAATCAGGAGGCCTGAAGGATCTTGGAAATAGTTTTTGGGTCCCCACTGGTCAGTTAACTGCATCTTTAACCTCCGGTGCCCTGCCGTATCAAAGATTACACTGCAATTTTTCACCCAATGGGTATGCAACCCCCTCCTTAGTGGAACACAGATCGGCACCTGTGTACCCACCCTAGAGGATGCCTTCGGACCAACCCCTGACTTGCGCACCTCCCCTCACTTGCGCACCTGACCGCCTACTTTCCCCTCACTTGCGCACCCGCAAGCCTGTTTTCCCGTCACCTCCGCACGCATACTTTGCCCTCTCCCCAAAGAAGCAATGATCAGCATGCTAAGTCATTATTTAAGTTTTCCCCCCTGTGCCCTACAAAGGAATGATCAGCATGCTAAGTCATTATTTAAATCTTCCCGCCCTCTGCCCTACAAAGCAATGATCAGCATGCTAAGTCTGCGAAATCATTACTTAAAGTTTCCTCCCTCTGCCCTACAAAGCAATGATCAGCATGCTAAGTCATTATTTAAATCTTCCCCCCCTCTGCCCTACAAAGCAATGATCAGCATGCTAAGTCATTATTTAAATCTTCCCCCCTCTGCCCTACAAAGCAATGATCAGCATGCTAAGTCATTATTTAAATCTTCCCCTCCACCGCCCTACAAAGCAATGATCAGCATGCTAAGTCATTATGTAAATCTTCCCCTCCTCAGCCCTACAAAGCAATGATCAGCATGCTAAGTCATTATTTAAAACTCCCCCCCTCTGCCCTACAAAGCAATGATCAGCATGCTAAGTCATTATTTAAATTGTCCCCCCTCTGCCCTACAAAGCAATGATCAGCATGCTAAGTCATTATTTAAATTGTCCCCCCTCTGCCCTACAAAGCAATGATCAGCATGCCAAGTCATTATTTAAATCTTCCCCCCCCTGCCCTACAAAGCAATGATCAGCATGCTGTCATTATTTAAATCTTCCACCCCCCCTCTGCCCTACAAAGCAATGATCAGCATGCTAAGTCATTATTTAAATCTTCCCCCCCTCTGCCCTACAAAGCAATGATCAGCATGCTAAGTCATTATTTAAATCTCCCCCCCCTCTGCACTACAAAGCAATGATCAGCATGCTAAGTCATTACTTAAATCTTCCCCCCCTCTGCCCTACAAAGCAATGATCAGCATGCTAAGTCATTATTTAAATCTTCCCCCCCTCTGCCCTGCAAAGCAATGATCAGCATGCTGTCATTATTTAAATTGTCCCCCCTCTGCCCTACAAAGCAATGATCAGCATGCTAAGTCTGCTAAATCATTACTTAAAGTTTCCCTCCCTCTGCCCTACAAAGCAATGATCAGCATGCTAAGTCATTATTTAAATCTTCCCCCCCTCTGCCCTACAAAGCAATGATCTGCATGCTAAGCCATTATTTAAATCGTTCCCCCCTCTGCCCTACAAAGCAATGATCTGCATGCTAAGTCAGTATTTAAATCTTCCCCTCCACCGCCCTACAAAGCAATGATCAGCATGCTAAGTCATTATGTAAATCTTCCCCTCCTCAGCCCTACAAAGCAATGATCAGCATGCTAAGTCATTATTTAAAACTCCCCCCCTCTGCCCTACAAAGCAATGATCAGCATGCTAAGTCATTATTTAAATTGTCCCCCCTCTGCCCTACAAAGCAATGATCAGCATGCTAAGTCATTATTTAAATTGTCCCCCCTCTGCCCTACAAAGCAATGATCAGCATGCCAAGTCATTATTTAAATCTTCCCCCCCCTGCCCTACAAAGCAATGATCAGCATGCTGTCATTATTTAAATCTTCCACCCCCCCTCTGCCCTACAAAGCAATGATCAGCATGCTAAGTCATTATTTAAATCTTCCCCCCCTCTGCCCTACAAAGCAATGATCAGCATGCTAAGTCATTATTTAAATCTCCCCCCCCTCTGCACTACAAAGCAATGATCAGCATGCTAAGTCATTACTTAAATCTTCCCCCCCTCTGCCCTACAAAGCAATGATAAGGGGCCCCCCCATTTTTTGTTTTTGCCTAAGTCATTAGTTAAATATTCCCCCCCCCTCTGCCCTTCAAAGGACCTGATCGTCATGCAAGTCATATTTAAATTTCCCCCCCTCTGGCCATTAAAAGCAATGGTCAGCATGCTAAGTCATTATTCAAATCTTCCCCCCCCCTCTGCCCTACAAAGCAATGATCAGCATGCCAAGTCAGTATTTAAATATTATTTAAATGTTCCCCCCTCTACCCTACAAAGCAATGATCAGCATGCTAAGTCATTACTTAAAACTTCCCCCCCCTCTGCCCTACAAAGCGATGATCAGCATGCCAAATCATTACTTAAATTTCCCCCCCTCTGCCCTACAAAGCCATGATCAGCATGCTAAGTCATTACTTAAGTTTTGCCCCCATCTGCCCTACAAAGCAATGATCAGCATGCTAAGTCATTATTTAAATCCTCCCCCCCTCTGCCCTACAAAGCAATGATCAGCATGCTAAGTCATTACTTAAATTTCCCCCCCTCTGCCCTACAAAGCAATGATCAGCATGCTAAGTCATTACTTAAATGTCCCCCCCCCC